>KN491523.1:48669-62163 GCA_000787155.1 Scartelaos histophorus | reverse complement strand
GCGAGCCACCTGTTCGGCATTTTATCTTCCAGCTGAGCGTTCGTGTCTGCCCGTCCGGAATTTGCATAGACAATGTTCTGCTTTTTAGCGGCAAAAAAGGGTCTCCACAACACCTTTTCAGCTCCGAAAGTACTGTTTTTTTCCCCCCACTTTTAGCATAGCGTCTTTCCTCCAGCGGGGGGTGTGGATGACAGCGGGAGACTGGTACTTCGACCATTTTCTGCCTGAGCAAAAAAGTTATTTCTCCTTCCAGCGGTCCAAGTCAATTTGGTGTTTTTAAACGTATACTTTTGCCGAATGTGAATTGGAACTCAAATTTGCGAGGAGACATAATATCCGGAATATGATTTTATTTTTTTTTTCGTCTGGCAAAGAACAAAGCGTGACCTGAAGGACGAGTTTACAAGCTGCCTCGAAAGTTAGAGGGCATTTTTCAGAGTGTTTTGAAGCGAGCGCACTGAACTCCACGCACATAGTTTAAGGCCATATGTTTTCAGCTGTCATTTTGAACTGCTGTTTGCTTTAAAGGTGCTGTACCTGATTGTTTTTACTGTCTTAAAAACCTGAAAAACACAACTAGATCATTTTAAACGCTTTGCAGTGCACCAAGTTATTCTTAACGCATTCCGATGTTCCTAAATATTCACCGAGATGAGTTTATTAGCGCTTTTGACAACTTTCAGAGATCAGAGTTGTGCCATGACAGCAATGCTAACAATGTACTTCCTGATTCCCGCACAAAATTACGCTTTATTTAATTTGACCACCAGACAAATTTTGCTCAAAGTTGCGAAATAAAATCAGGTACAACTCTACGTTTTTTTAGATCTATCCCACAATCATGTTATATCCTTACACCTTACTAATAATGCTAACAACAACTAGCATGCTAACCACGAGCTTACATACATATTTTGACCTCAAGATGCGCTTACAATATATCTGTACTGCATTTTTGCTCAAGTACTAGTACTAGTATTTTTCGGGCACCGGATTATAAGGCGCAGTATCAAATAATATGTCAGTTGTGTCATTGTCCACACATAAGGAGCATCGGATTATAAGGCGCAATAAGAGAAACAAAATGCGTGTCGGATAAATCGAACTTTATTCAGGTCATTTACAATAACTCTCAGTTGTAGCTAACACAAAAATACAAGTTTAACAGTTGGTGATTTGGGCATCAAACATGCCCGGATCCCTCTCAACATTGTTCAGTTTTAACACTAAAATACAAAACCAGAAATCTGCATCGTGGCATTTTTAGATGCGCCTTATAGTCCGAAAAATACGGTAGTTCATTTTAAACACTTTGCAGTGCACCAAGTTATTCCTCGCATTCCGCATTCGCATTCGTCCAAAATATTCTCCATGATGAGTTTATTAGCGCTTTTGAGTTTTGCCATGACAGCAATGCAATGCTAACAATGCACTTCCTGATTCTTGCACAAAATTACGCTTTATTTAATTTGACCACCAGACGAATTTTGCTCAAAGATGTGAAATAAAATCAGGTACAGTTTTTTAGATCTACCCCACGACCCTCTCAGTGATCGTGTTATATCCTTACACCTTACTAATAATGCTAACAGCAACTAGCATGCTAACCACGAGCTTACATACATATTTTGACCTCAAGATGTGCTTACAATATATCTGTACTGCACGGGGGTCCATTTTTGCTCAAGTACATGAAAAAAATCAGCTCCCAAGACCTTTAAAGTGAGACGTTTCCAGTTGTTTTTGATCATTTCCACGACCTTCTCAGTGATCATGTTATGTCCTCACACCTGACCTGTCTAGATTCCACACATCTGCTCCGAGAAAGATTTCCAAACGAGTTAAGACATCGCACGGCTCTTGTTTTGGGAACGCCGCTGCACAGTTTTGGGCCAGCAGCAGGTGTCTGTGGGAATGAAGGGAATCTAATCTCAAACAATAGGAGCTGATGGAGGAATGGAAAAACACTCCAAACATTCGGAGCCTCTGGTCCTATGTCCGAGCGCTGCGTTTATGATTTGCTGCACACGGCTGCCCGGCTTTTTTTGGTGCGGGCAACGCCAAGGTCAGGGCCAGGTCTTTTATGGCATCTTTGTTTTTTTGGACACCCGTGGAGCTCATTCCAGGCCATATATCTTCAGAGTCATAGAAAAAGACAGGCTTTACTGCTTTTACTCTGACTTACACTCTATATTTGTGTAGTTATTTCACTTAGACTTACACAAACTTTATGGATTCACATGGGAAATTACTTGGACACAGTTGCTCACACATTAAAATACATTATAATAACAATGAGCAAAAATATACGTAATAATCAATTCAAAATAAGTAGCAAAAATAACAGCAGACTGGTGTCAAATAAGACATAATTATATAAATGTATAAATGCAAAGCTGAAAGAATGATCAACAGGACATAGGATTATCTTTTAAATAAGGGTGAGTGTTGTACAGTTGTGTAGAGGATGATATGAATGACTTTGGTTCTGTTTATTCTCTGACTTTTCATGCAGCTCTACAGTTCTAGTGCTATAGTCTGCATCATATCTAACCTGATTCAGAGTGAAAACCTCTAAGCTGCGTATTACATTATGTTATTAGGATACATCAGTGAAACTTCTGAATAACCGTAGAGTTCATTCTTGGCCACACACTTTCAGAGTCGTAGAAACTGGCTCAAAAGTAGCAAAACTCTGATACTTGATACTATAAATGATTGAAACCAGACACTAGATATAGTTTTTGAATGATCTTGAGTTTTATCAGTACAAGACCACATGGTAATATAAAGAACGTTATATTATATGTTTTGTGGGAAATTACAGTCCATTTTTATTATCATTGTGTTATCAAAATCATTACTGAAATTCTGGTTGAGACTGAGAACTTTATGAAACATTGCTTTGTGCGGAGTCTATTACTGCAGAACAAATAGCCCGACTCAGTCCATTTCTGATATGAATCATAAAGAATTGATGAACAATTATGCATGAATGCAGCCATCGATTGATCCTTTGTTTCTACATTACGGTATTAGAGACATTTTTCATATTTTGAGTGCTAAACTTTAGCTGTGTTTTGATAGTGCTCCCACTGGCTTGTTGTACCAACTCTAAAATTTAAAACATTTTTCAAATGCTGTTAAGACAATTACTGTGTACTTTATTCTAACTTAAAAGTGTTTTCATCAGCAAATAAAGTCTCTGAAGTAGTCTGACTACAACTTTCAGAATAAGTACTACTTAAATGAAAGCACTTTCCCAATGTCATCTCACTTTAAGAACGCAGAGTCTAAGGAGTCATACTCCATTTCATAAGGATTTTTAAATGTTTTGAAGGAGGCGGTGAGCCTTTTGTGTTGTATTGATCAGTGTTCATTTATCTTTATCTTGTCTAATATCCAGAACTAGTGCAGCCTGAGTTGTGCTAAGCAACAGTATCTAAAAGTACAGAGTGTAACTTTTTACAGGAGCCACATCACCTGCTTCATTCTACAGAAACAGAACTTTACTTCCTCACATCCTGCATGGAGATAGATACATTTTATGAGGCCGTTCCATTTAGCTTAAGATAAATGAACACTTTCACTTTTCAGAATAATAACAAACTGTCTTTAGTGGGATATAAAATAATCAGTTACATGTTTGTGTGATGATATATATGAAGCATTTCTATTCCCATTTTGTATCAGTTAGTTCAAAAAGAGCACAAAAATCAGCATTGAATATCGGTATCGGCTGATAATGATATTGGTACTGATATATCACCCAGCCCTATAGATTATTTATGATGATTTATGAGAGTGGAAGTTTTTTGTGTTAAATAAACAATAAGAAAGACACTGCACACAACATTAACATAATAACTTAGTGGAGATGCAAGCCACAGCCACATGTTTTAGTACAATAAAAAGATCACAAATAAAACCAAAAAACCAAACCTCACTTTTATTTTAGTCCATCTTTCACTCACTGTGCTTTTTAACACTGCTATTTCTAAAACAATCGCCTCCATGGCCACACTGGCTCCGAATCAAATTTCATTAGCGTGAACTTATACCCTGTTAATATGAGAAGCGTTACGACAGTCACCGGGAGCAGAGCGAACTGAAAATGGCTGCGTTTGGCCAGTACAAACGCGCCATCTCTTCCTCCCTGGAGCGATGGGGTGCACAGGTGCCCACTCTAATTACGCGAGTTTGGCCCTCACATTCCACGCTCTGCAGCAAAACAAAGCATCTCTCTTTTGTCGAGCACAAATCACCACGAAACCACAATTCTGAGTTTGTTTGTTGTTTAGGACTTTTGGTTAATTTCACATCTGTGCAGCTGCTGGTGCCGGGCTTGTGGATTGTGGTGTCGTTTCAGTGATTGTTTGTCCAAATCTTCCTTTTGTGCTGTGGAGTTGTTTATTTAACAGATGGAAGTTTGAAAGTGCTGCGTCAGGGTTTCTCAGACTACGGGAGCTGCTGGTTAGTGATAGATTTTAGCTTGGTGGAGAGAAAAAGAAGAAATTAGGGCTGTAAAATAGGGCTGATAATCCATCCATGCCTTCATCACCTCCAGACTCCATTATTGCAGTAGCGTCCTTTATGAACTTCCTCCGCTGACCTTCAAAAACTTCAGTATGTTCAAAACTTTGCCGCCTTCTCGCCCAAACCCGCTCACGAGACCAAATCACCCCCTGTTAAGTAACTCGCTCCTCATCCAGCAGTGCAAGTTCTCCATAACCAAGCCCCTCCATTCCTCACAGACCTCGTCCAGACTCGAACCTCCTCACTCCCACAGTCAAATCAAAGCACCGGACCTTGGATTTTGACTAAGACTTTGCTATGGCCACCCCCACCCTCTTCACATCAGAAACTCCTTCAAAAAACACCTTCAAAAAAACTACTCAAAGCACAGCCCCTACTGATTATCACTGTTTTCTCTTTACTCTCTTGTCTGTACAGTCCTTGTTTTAGTATTACATTATTGCAAACTATATAAAACCTATGTATTATCATTATAAAATTTAAAATCTGATGCAGCTTTGTACTAAAACTAGTATCGAAACAATACACATATCAGAAAGTTAAAAAAAACTCCTTCCTGGACAGTTTGAAAGGAGTGATCTTGAGCTTTAAAATGAAGGTACGTGCTGGTCTCCATGAAAATGTTGTTGCTTTGTCTCGAATATTCCAGAGTATTGATTAAACGTGTCTATGATAACAGAGACAAGCAGGTTATAGCAGTGCGCTACGTTACAGTACAGATCTGCGGAGAGGCGTATGGAAGATAATTTGTTCCATCAGAGTCTTAAACACTGTTGAATTTCTCACTTTGAATTTTTGTAACTCGTTTGAATTATTTTTATACTGAATTTTAATTGCTGAAATTTCACGTGTACATCTTCAAAGTGTTTCAGATTAAAAATTTAAATTTCACCTTCAGTCTTAAATTCAGCCGTCAAAATTCAGAGTGTAAAATTCGCGGTAAAAAAAATCACAGGAATGATCCAAGATGCCAAGGCAGAAGCAATCGATCCAAAGTGAACTGATCTAATTTAGTAACAAACAGGAAATGGTGCAGTGAAGCGATCTGATTGGTCAGAATTAGCCTCATCCAAACCTCAAACCCCGCCCACCGATGAGAATGACCAATAGGAAACAGCCTCTGTCTTCCTCACTCACTCTGGATCGATTGCTTCTGCCTTGACATCTTGGATCTTTGCTGCAAAATTTTTCATTGCGAATTTTACACTTTGAATTTTAACTGTTGTAACTAAAGGTGACATTTTCATTTTTTTGAAATTTGAAACATATTGAAAAAGTGCACTTACAATTTCAGCAACTAAAATTCAGAATAAAAATAATTCAAACATCTTTTTTCAGATTTAAAAAAATTCAAAGTGAGAAATTCAGTGGTGTTTAAAATCAAAATCTGATGGAACAAATTATCTTCCATAGAGGCGTCCATATGCCTCTATTCTCAGAGAGCATTTCTGAATTTTTGTGTAATAGAGACGCCTATGATGAAGGTAGCAAAAACAAATTAAACAGTGGGTACTTGAGGATTTGGTTATAAATTATATACAGGTAAATTTAGTATTATTAGTAGTATTATTGTTAGCATTATTTGAGTTATTTAAAGGTGCACGGTGTAACTTTTCATGAGGAAGGTCTTGCTTTGCCTTGAATTTTCCGCAGTGATCCATTAAACTCATCTATCTCCATGCAGAAATGGAGCTAGGCCTGGTTACGGGTCAGATCTGTGGAGCGGCGTCTCAGTGCCTGTTTTTCATGACGTTTTTAAGCATTAAAAATGTCTGTAATGGAAAGATTTAAAAAAATTCTAAGTGAGAAATTCAGTGGTGTTTAAAATCAAAATCTGATGGAACAAATTATCTTCCATAGAGGCGTCCATATGCCTCTATTCTCAGAGAGCATTTCTGAATTTTTGTGTAATAGAGACGCCTATGATGAAGGTAGCAAAAACAAATTAAACAGTGGGTACTTGAGGATTTGGTTATAAATTATATACAGGTAAATTTAGTATTATTAGTAGTATTATTGTTAGCATTATTTGAGTTATTTAAAGGTGCACGGTGTAACTTTTCATGAGGAAGGTCTTGCTTTGCCTTGAATTTTCCGCAGTGATCCATTAAACTCATCTATCTCCATGCAGAAATGGAGCTAGGCCTGGTTACGGGTCAGATCTGTGGAGCGGCGTCTCAGTGCCTGTTTTTCATGACGTTTTTAAGCATTAAAAATGTCTGTAATGGAATAAATAATGCAAAATAGACAAGTTTAATCATGCACTGTTGAATATGCCCCATGGATCTTTAACTTTTTATATTTCTTACAAATATTTAATGTATAAAATGTAAAAAAGTAGAGAAAATAGAGAAAAAAAAACACTGAATCAGAAGATGTGCTCAAACTTTTGACTGATTGTGTATCTTTACTATACAGTCCCTCTGCACTTTTGTATGATGCATTGTCTGCTTCAGTGTAACCTGGAGCACACTGAAGTACCATTGTACCACCCCCCTCACAGTCTAAACCATGAAATGTGCTATAAAACTGACTTTAATAGACTGAGATGTCTGTATTTTACTGGCATAAGGAATCTACTTGTACAGCTGTATTTTATGAGGCAGCCGTGAGTGTAAAAAGACTCAAAACTCAGAGTGGACTTTGAAACTTAAAGCAAATTTATTCTCACTTTTAATGGATTCTTGGTGATATCCATCTCATTAAACCGTAATATAAATTATTTTTAGTAATCCTCTTTACTGCCCTGTCATTACGTAACATTTTTCCCATTTCCTCCGTTACACCTGGTGCCTGGTTTCAAAGCACTTCATTCGTTTTTGTAGTTTTTTTTAACAGTTTTATAGCTCAACACTTCTCCATTCAGTGTCGAACTTTGTTGCCAGAGAGAGACATTTTTAACATTTCAAGGACTTAGTTTAGATAAGGAAACCTCCCTCATCCCTCTGCTAACTTCCTCTTAACATGAATTATAAGTGAAGTGAAGTAGGGCTGGACAATTTGGGAAAAATAAAATTGCCTGAATATGTTTTAATGGGATTCAGTTCAGAGTTCAGACATTTGTAACACGTCCAGAAGAACTGAAGAACTTTAAAAACTTAAAATATGAACAAACAACAGCAGGTTTGTGCAGATCTAAAGTACAGGGTTAAATGTTTTATGCAGAATAACACTGAATATTTTGTTGCTTGTGAAGGAAGTTGTGATATTTCAAAAACTGCAGCCTTTGCGATTTCCTAATTGATCGATTGACGGGTTTATTTTGGTCACAAGTATATTCTGACAACCATATTATTTCAGAAACAGTAACATTTAACATGTAGAGACCAAAAAACTAGGCTTACCCTTTATTTCTCTATGTCCTAGCATCATTCACATTCATAAAGATAGTAAAACTAAGCATCATAATTCGTGTATCTGCCCAGAATTAAAATTTTAAACTTCTTTTAGTGGAAAAGAGTGGTGCACAATTTAAGTTCTATTGGTTTTTAGATAAAATTTAAATAAAATTGTTCTGATTTTCCTCTAAGCTGATGTATTTTAAACATATTCTGTAACGATTTGACTTTTTTAAAACTTCAAACACGATTTTCAATGCGTAAAGGTCCACTAAATCGCAACATTTTTAGTTTTGAAAGTTTATAAATAATGATGCTTATTCAAATTTCTATTTCGTTTCTGATTATGCTTGTAGCCTTACTATTGAGAGACAGTTGACCATTTCAAGGATTTCCCAGACTGGATAAAGAGACTCCCACTTCCCTTTGCTAACCTCCTCTTCAGATGAAATATGCGTGAATAGAATAGCGCCAGTATTTATACCAGTATTTATGCCACCTGATTTGAGCGTGTCCAGATTGTGTTATCTAGGTATGCTCCAGGGAGTGCCACCTCAACAAAAAGACAAACACAGAGACCAGCTTTATCTCTCTCTCCTCCTCAACCCGTCCGGCTACGTCACGCTCTCCTGCAAAGAAAAGACTCATTGTTTCACGCCGGACTTTTGATTTTGATTAATGGTCTCTGAGGACGAGCAGGTAGCGTTGGTGTGTGTAAGTGCGTGTGCAGGTACAGGGATTATGAGCTGTCACTCAGCTCTTTCCCAGCTGTGGAAAAGGAGAAGTCCGGCTGAGGATTTGGGCTGTGTCAATGTCATTAGAAACGAAATCTCATTATACACTTCACTGTACGCGTATTCATGTTGGAATGCTCCGTTTGAAAAGCAAAAGAATATGAAGGAATATATAATTTGGCCTACAATAGTTCAGCAGTCGAGGAGATTTGGCCTCTGTCAGGTAAAGGTGCTATTCCTGATTTTTATTTCCAAATTTTTTCCAGTTTGCAGTGGTTTTAAGTTATTCCTTACTTATTAATGATCAATTCTGAGCATCATTATTTTTCAGAGTTTATAACGCTGCTATCAGTACTAATGACATCTAGCATGCTAACTGCACACTTCCTGATACTTGAACACCAACAGACTCTATAATTAGACGCACTCAGGGGACTTGCATTGCTGCTTATACAATATAACTGCACAATATCTTTGCAAGACAAATTTTGCGCAAATACATGTTGGATTTTTAAGGAAAACTTGAAAAAACCAGACACAACATGCAGTAAAACTTTTGAGCACTCTATCTTTTTCATTGGATCATTTGTTTTCCTATATTCTGAAGCCTAATTTTGGCTTTGGTTTGCTTTTATTTAAGATGTGCTAAAAAATCGTATATTTCCACACTGAAATTTTATCTAACGTATAAAAAAGATGTACTTTTTGGTGGTGCAAGTAGTGAATCCAGTTTCAGGGCTCTCTTTTACAAATACTGTAGTTTTTGGACATTATCATAATCAGGGCATTGTGGCACAAATCACACAGTTTGTAGCCTCTGATTTTGATGAAGGGTTGTTGAGCAGGCCCAGGTAGCATGTGTCTGAGGAAGGCTGGGATTACGGGCTGTCTGTCAATTTTCCCTTCTCCAGCTCGCAATGGTAAAGGATTAGGTCTGGATCAAAGCTGTTATTCAAGGTTTAGAGCTGGTTTGAGGCGGACGGGGACAGAGGCGAGTGAGCGGGGTGGGCCAGCTCGGAGGGAGGGAGGGGGAGCTAATGATAGGTCTGTCCTGTAACACCTGCAGAGCTATGGAGTCTATGTCGCTGTAGGCAGTGAGCTCTTCTCCTGCTTATTCCCCACCAGAGCCCCACCGCCAGTGCATCTGGGGTCCAAGCTCACCCGGGAGGGATTCTGCTGGAGTCTGTGCGAGCCTGCTCCAAATGTCAAACAAACTTTTATATCACTTTTACTGGCGAATATTACTAGAGGTATTAGTGTGTACTGTGTAATGGACCAGTGTGATAGCAAAAATACTCTATAATGTTACAAATTAATGTCATATTATATTGTCTTTTTGCGTTTTTTCTTATCTTAAACTCGCATTGTGTAACTTTTCTGGTGGAGATGTTATTGCTCTGTCTGGAATGTTTCACAGTGTGGCATTAAACCTTTCTAGAGACCAAACCAGACCAAGTTGCAGGTCAGATCTGTGGAGAGGCAACCCCGCTCACAGTCTGAATGCCTGTTTTTCTAGGTGTTTTTGAGCAATAACATCACCTCTAATTGAATCATTTTAAGCTGCTTAATGTCATACTGTGGAGCATTCCAGGTGACATCTCCAAGGAAACAAGGAGGTGATGAACCCCCAAGCAAAAAGTGACATGGGGCATTCAGCAATAGCGTAAGTGACCCAGTGCATCTGCCGTATGACAAAAAACTTTATTGTCCATTGAAGTGATTACTAATCCCAGACCTCACCACCTGTCACCTAAAAACACCCAATATATTTCCTCTGCCAGCGCGCACCAGAGCCCCACCCTGCGGGCACCCACCCCCCTCCCGCCTTTGCCCTTGTCGAAATAGTTGCACAAATCTCTCACACGCTCCTCATTGTCCTGTGAAACAAAGGATAACCAAAATATTAGTCTGTGCTTTCTCGTACTGTGGGAACTACAGGTTTGGCCGGTGTTTCTCAGGCGTACCATCTGGCGTAATGCCCGCGCTATAATGAAGCGTTGATGCTCACTGACGGGCTGCTTTTCTGCTCGGGGCTGGAGTCGCTCCGCGGACGGGGAGGTGTGGGCGGAAAGGCATTGTGGTACCAGCCTCTCCCACTGAGCTCCGTCTCATTTGCCCGCGATGTCCAGACTGGTATCTGTGTGTTTTCGCACAGAGGTCACCGCGCACTCTGTCGCGCCTCCAGCCAGATTTGTTTATCTCGGTGACAGATGTGAAATGAAGGAGTACGCCTGTCATTATAACAAATCTTGAATGCCACTGACGCAAGCCTAAAACAGGAAAACATCCAAACAGCTCTTCTAAAAACAAAAAATAAAAAAAAACTACGGGCTGCAATAAAGAAATAGCAGAATGAGACACTTTAGTAGTTAGTTTGTGTCTATAGAAGTTATTTTCGTGACAAGCCTATGAAGGAGCTTCCAACAAACTGAAAATATGAGTTTAGTGCCTTGCTTATTGATTCTACAGAAATACAAGTCCTCTCTGATTTTTTTTCCCTTTAATTTTCCAACTAAGCAGCCATATTTATTTTGATAACTTGTGTTAACCTGATTGGTTAATCCACCTGTCAGTCACACCCAGAGAATATTTGTTTGAATATTATGGGGGAAATGTCTAATAATAAAGACAAAATTTCATATGTAACTTCAAAACACTTCAGAAAATATGTCAGAAAAGAAAGAAAATAAATTTGATTTGATTTAAAGCAATTTTATATAAGGGTGGACAGTTGCGCCATATGACATTTTAACACTTTAAGTACAAAAACCTGCAGAATAGCTCATGATTTCTGAAAAAAATATTTGATTCCACGTAGATCAGAGGTATTACAGGTGTGTGGAGAATTATAATGAAATCTGAACCTTTTTAACTGAAGAAATTGCAATTGGACACGCGTCATGTCACTTATACTTATACCCCTGATGGATTCACTGTAAAGCAAGATACCAGTGAACCATTTTCTAAGTGAACCATATTTTTGTCCATTAGTTCGTTCAATCTATTAATTATTCAACCTACTACAGCTCAAATGTTATTTTTTAAGGCTTAATACCGCATAAAACAAGAGAAAATTGTGTAATTCTTTATTCTTTATTGATTTATTGCTCATGTTTTTTAACAATATTGCAGATTTAGTACTTGCAGTTTGGTACTATCCTGCTTTATTATTGCATGAGAGTAGGTTGAGTATTATTATTTATTATTATATTTGTATGTAGCAATGTTTTACACGTGAAAATATGTTATAGTGACAGGTTTACTGGTGTGGCCCGCCTCTCCACAGCAGAGTCACTTCACTACAGGGCACTATTAGCCATGATTACCCCGTCACAACACAGAGGTCACAGCTCCACCATTACAATAACTGCCCCCGTGAATGAAAACTGGGCTATTTCTGCTCGTCACGGCCGCGGCGTAAGACTGAAGCCGATGTGATTCTCCGCGGTGATAGGAGCTGGTAGAAAGAGACGCCTGTGTCTGTAATACGCTTATAATGCACACGTAAAAAGCAGAGCGCGGCGGTGGGATCAGCTCTTAGCGCGATCTGATATGGTCGCACATGTTTTCATATGAGAAAGTTTTCTAGGAACTTTTACTTAAGTGTGATATTTTTTTTCCCCTCGGTGATGAAGTGGTAGCTGGCGTTAAATTTATTTAATAACTGTGAAAGTGTTTATTAAATATACTTTATTTGAGAAAACAAGTAAGAGTCTTTCTAGAAACTTTAACTTAAGTTTAGTGTAACTGGATAAATGTTGTATCTGTAAGGGAATGTTTTATTTTCAAAAAGAAGCATTGCATGTAGTTATTTTTTCTTACAAATACAAAATAATAAAACATTTTCTAGAAACCTTATCTAATATTTGCTATTGTTTTTGTCAGTAGTTCAGTACAATACAACGTTGTGTTTGTATGAAAAACATTACCACTATTGTTTCAAATGGCAAGAAAATCAACCAGTACCGTAAATTTCTGACTATAAGGAGCATCTGAAATCATGACATTTTCTCAAAAATCAACAGTGGCCTTATAATCCAGTGGCCTTATGTATGACCTTTGGTTGTGTTTAACCTCCAACCGATTTGATGTTGTCCACATTAGTCTAATAAGGTATTAGTGGGTGAGTCAGGAGGAGTAATATGTTGGCGACATATAGGGCGACTGTGCAACATACCGGTAGTTCTGCCGTGTGCTGTACAAAGACCCAAAATGCCATGATTACCTTGCAGATCCGGCCATGTTTGATGCCGAAACTTGTATTTTTGTGTTAGCTACAACTGAGAGTTATTGTAAATGACCTGAATAAAGTTCGATTTATCCGACACGCGTTTTGTTTCTCTTATTGTGCCTTATAATCCGATGCTCCTTATGTGTGGACAATGACACAACTGACATATTATTTGATACTGCGCCTTATAATCCAGTGCACTTTATAGCCTGAAAAATACGGTACTATTTGATACAGAGAGGTACAGCAAAAAAAAAAGTTTTGTGATAATACTTTGTTTTATTG
Organism: Scartelaos histophorus; assembly: GCA_000787155.1. NCBI lineage: Eukaryota > Metazoa > Chordata > Actinopteri > Gobiiformes > Gobiidae > Scartelaos > Scartelaos histophorus. The sequence continues at coordinate 49,039 of KN491523.1, read as the reverse complement.
GTTCTGGTCAATAATAATAATGATCTGGGTCAACATTTATACATTTTTCTGATGGAGATTTCTTATACAAGCACAATGTATAATCAGTACCAAAACCAACCAACGTATAGGAAAACATTGCATCTCTTATTTGTGATTGTACTTCTGTCTTAGCTTCAACTCAGTATCCGCTCGTCGTCTTCTGTAATTGCGCTTTTGAACTTGTGAACCGGAGTCACACGGACAGCGAAACCTCAAAAACAACATAACAGGATCATTTTGTAACGCTGAATATAACGGCGGTTAGTCAAACAGAGCGACGCTTGTCTTCACCGCATTTCCTTTTTTTTCTTTTTTTGGTGTGTGAGATCAATTCTTTAATAACGTTTTC
>KN491523.1:11489-48607 GCA_000787155.1 Scartelaos histophorus | reverse complement strand
AGAGCGGATACATACGAGAGAAATAAAAATAAGGGCTACAGAAAAATAATAACGAGTCAACAGAGCTTAGCCAAAATAGTGCTCGCTGTGTATCCCAATTATTCCCAATCTCATCCCACACACACATTCCCACTCATCCCTATAGGACCCTCTGACCTTTATTCCAGTTTAAACCAAAGATTTCATGTTTTCCGCTGTTTCTTTCCATATAAAAATGTCGACTTTCTAGCTTGTTGCGTTTGGGAGACCCGTTGTTCACATTTGTCCACATTTTCTGAACATCCCTGACTCGTCTACGCTCTGTGACTCTGCATTTACAGTGCAAACAACGGCCGACCTCATGTTTAAATATAGCCGGAGAAAATATATTCACAACTTTCCGTATTCCAGGCAGGAGAGCCGCGGTAATGTTTTGAGTCCCTTGTGCTTATTCGCTAATCTTTCGAGCTGGTGCCGATTTGCGCGACAAGCTTGCCTAATCAGAGTTAAATATAATAAATAAATTCATATGCTAATTTAAGTTTGATGTCTTCTGGGAATACGCTTTTGACAATCAGCTACTGTTTCGAACTGGCTGGGTTGGCGCTGGCTTCAAACATATTTATTTTACTTCTAATCCTCATTCTGTTGGTGTTTTTGTTTCGTTTTTTCCCACAAAACTGAGAGCTCTAAAAAGCCCTAAAAATACATCTGAAAATCTGTGATGGAATGTAGTAAAATCTAAAAGTAAAAGGGCAATACTTACATCAGTACATCTTTTAAGTATCTGTGCTTTATTGAAGTACATTTTACAGTGGAAACTTTTTACTTTTACTTAGATCTCCACTACATTTTTGATCTGAACTGAAGTAAAAAAGTAAAAAAAAACTTTTCTTTTTGGTTTGAGACCGTTTAATTTGAGTTAATGTTCTTTTTTTTGTCTTTGAGCAAACCAAGAGCACAAAAAGAGCTAAGAAAAATTAAGAAATCCATTAAAATCAGCTAAATTCTTCATCAAAATCACTTCACTTGATGCTTTTAATTGTTCTAAAAAAATCTCCACAAAATACGTTTACTTTTTAACAAAAACAGCTAAACAAATTAAGAAATCCATTAAAATCAGCTAAATTCTTCATCAAAATCACTTCACTTGATGCTTTTAATTGTTCTAAAAAAATCTCTACAAAATACTTTTACTTTTTACAATTTTTTTACATTTTTAAAGATGTTTTTTCACGTGATACTTCGACTTGAATATTTTTTTGGCTCTGCATCTGCTTTACCGAAATATGAAAATTGAGAACTTCATCCATCCCGGCTAAAAATAACCAAAGCGTGAATCCATGCAATGCTTTCTCACACTCAAAGTATTTATTTGCGATATGATTAGAACTGTTGGGGATTGTTGGTAAAAATAGCCGAGTCGACATGTTTAATTGGACTGCCGGGAGCGCTTTTCTTAAATGGGGGTCAAGACGTAGGCTCCTCTTCATACCACCGGGACTGCATGAGAGGAGATATCAAGCAGCAAATGAAAAAGATGGTAATTGGCGAGGAATATTGTCATGGTTTTTTTAATAGCGAGAGAGGAATGGGTCGAAAACTGGGGGATGTCCCTTCAAATGGGATCCTAAGCTGCTATTAGAACAGCCAAAACTTTCACAAAACTAGAATAAAACAGTCAGTTAAAGCTCCTATATCATGCAAAATGGATTCGTATAAGCTTTAAGTCAAGTTAAGTCTGAAAAACATACCCAAAGTTAGATTAATCCTTTATTATTTGTCAATCTCCAAAGCTCAAAATGCTCTGTCCCACCTTGTGATGTCACGAAGCAGTAGTTTCCAAGTGAACATTTCCTTTTACGTTTTAGAGATCAGCAATTCCAGGACTGAAATATACCAAAGTGAAGCGGATGAAGCACTTCCTGTATTATCACATGACATCACAAGGTGGAATAGAGTGTTTTCTGTTTGAAAGAGCACAGCCTCCATTCAAACACATGCATGGTTTGTGCGTTAAACATGTGAGAATGAAATAAAAAACTACTCCAGGTGCGTTTGTGACGAAGAAACAACATTATAACATAGATCAGAAATATTAGAAATATTAGACCTTTTAAAGAAAATTCAAACGACGCAAGTTCACCCTTTCAGATCTGCCCGGGGGTGAAATACTCAATCAAATCAGTTATTAAAGTAATAATTCTCATCTTTTTATTGTGGTCCTTTGTAGTAAGTTGGGTTCTGCTTCTGCCTTTAGATAGAGTTGACATTTACGGCATTGGCTTGAATACGAACACTTTTTCTATTCTCCACACTCCATTAAACGCAAGCCTGTGCTAGATATTTCAAATTTATCATTTCATCTCAATATCTGCATCTGCATTATTATTTCACAAAGGTTATTGCAGCTGTAATATTGTTCGGCTTTTCCATATAGCAGCCGTTTGATAACTGCGCATCAACAGAGAGAAAACAACAAGAGCTCAACTTGTATTTCTTGTCACAATCAGGTGCAAACATGGACTGGGAATTGATTTTCAAACAAAATAACAAAATAAAAACACCAGGATCACGTAGGGCGGGTTTACACGGACATTTTAAGACCAAAATAACAACGCTCAGTACAGCCGTTAAAGAAGGAGGGGTGACAGTTTTTTAATGTAAAGTCAATTGGAGCCAGAGTTGATGGAGCCAGAAGTGCCCCCATGCTCACTTCCTGTAGGAACATGGCGGCTAGCGGGTTAGCTACCGTATTTTTCAGGTTATAAAGTGCACCAGATTATAAGGCGCAGTATCAAATAATATGTCAGTTGTGTCATTGTCCACTGTCCTTGTGTATGTATAATGTATAAATGTTGATGTCATTACTATTATTGACCAGAACCAATAGAACAAAGTATTATAACAAAAAATCTGCCTTTTAAGTTGGTTTTTTTGCTGTACCCCTCTGTATTAAATAGTACCGTATTGTTGGGGCTATAAAGTGCACTGGATTATAAGGCGCAGTATCAAATAATATGTCAGTTGTGTCATTGTCCACTGTCCTTGTGTATGTATGATGTATAAATGTTGAACCTGATCATTACTATTATTGACCAGAACCAATAGATCAAAGTATTATAACAAAAAATCTGCCTTTTAAGTTGGTTTTTTTGCTGTACCCCTCTGTATTAAATAGTACCGTATTGTTGGGGCTATAAAGTGCACTGGATTATAAGGCGCAGTATCAAATAATATGTCAGTTGTGTCATTGTCCACTGTCCTTGTGTATGTATGATGTATAAATGTTGATGTCATTGCTATTATTGACCAGAACCAATAGATCAAAGTATTATAACAAAAAATCTGCCTTTTAAGTTGGTTTTTTTGCTGTACCCCTCTGTATTAAATAGTACCGTATTGTTGGGGCTATAAAGTGCACTGGATTATAAGGCCACTGTGGATTTTTGAGAAAATGTGATGATTTTAGATGCACCTTATAGTCCAAAAAATACGATATCTCCATTTACAGTTTATATTCAGTCTATGGGCACGATGTTTAACGTAAGAATAGCTGCTAAAGTCATTCCTGAAAGATTTGATATGGAAAAATACCTTATTTTTGTAATTTTGTATTTTTGCGAGGCCCTATAACAGCTATGTGTTTTTCATGAAGCCGGTGATCCAGCTGTACTTAGAGCTTATTATCCCCTCCACTCATAGTTACACATGAGGATTTATTTGCATCTGTTAATTTTGCTATTGGCAGCGGCCCAACTTTTGAGAAGTTCACACCAAGTTGAAATGCAACTTGTGATGCCCTGGTTATTTCAGTAATTTGAAGTAGCTTGTTCCTAACACAAAACAGTTAGACTCGGTAAAAATATTAGATTCCTTTTGTGTATGTGTAGTTTTTTTCACAGTTTAAAGGTAATATTATGCAAAATTGACTCTTGTGAGCTTTAAGGCTTGTTAAAATGTTGTTACCTCATCAAAAACATACCTGAAGTTGTTTTGTTTCATTTCAATTATATATTATATATTCAAGTTCAAAATGCTCTATTCCACTTTAGTGATAATTTTCATGTTAACAGCTCCTTTTACCTTTAGTTCAGAAGAGATTTGCAATTCCAGGGCTGAAATTATCCCTATAATTCTATAATTCTTTAAACACATAGTGGAGCATTTCCTGTATTACCACATGACATCACACGGAGCATTTTTAGTTTAGAACTCAGCCAAAATCTGCAAGATTTGTGGGTTAAATGTGTGTGGATGAACCAAAACGCAACTCCACATCTGTTTCTGATGACAAAGCATTAAAATATAGATAGAGAATTGTGTAATATAGGCCCTTTCAGAACATATTTGTACAGATCTAAACTACATGGGTAGCTGTTGTTTTTTTTACACAGACTAAGACAGAATATTTTATTGTTTGTGGAGGAAATTACGGCACTCTTTGGAGGAGAGAGAGAGAGCTGCAGGGCCGCCCCCAAAATTGCAGCCTTTGCGATTTGCTAATTGCGTCCATTCAAATTGTGTTTTTGATTTGGACAAATCTTGGAGCGCTACAAAGCAGTTCTCGCTACAAATGCAATGGCTATGACCCGAGACGTCACTGCTGGTGTAATTATTAAAAAATACAAATTCCGAGCCAAAGAACTACTGTGTGGAGCTACTTTCTTTGTCCAGTTTTGATCATTTGAACCTTGACTTAGACAAACTTTATTCATCCACAAGGGAAATTATTTGGACGCAGCAGCTCACAGATTACAAAACAATATATTAACAAAGAGGAAGAATATAAATGTTAATAATAAACTGAATATAAGCAGCAAAAATCATTGGTGTCAAATAATTATATAAATGTATATACAAGTAAAAAATAAAAAAATAAATGTGTATTACTGTGTCTCTCTCTCGGGGTGAGTTGTTGTACAGTTGTCTGGACTGTGGCAGGGGTGCCCAAAGTTTTTCCCTTGGCGGCCAAAATAAATGCACATTAGTGGTCAGAGGCCACAATTTGCACATAAAAATGTTGTTCTACAAAGAAATGTATGATTAAATAGGCTTAAAATATTAGGAAATAGACAGGATTGGCCCCATTCCCATCTCCAGACCGTCTGTTCAATACAAAATTGATTTAAAAGAGATTCTTCTTAAACTCTCGGAGCCCTCTCGTGAGCCAAATTAGACCCTTGGCGTATGGTATGAATGTACTTCTGTATATCTTACAGTTTGAGCTCACTGTTTGGATGTGTGTCTTTGTGTTTCAAGCCAAACGCTGCTTTCAGGCTGGTAAAAATGCTGGTGTAGTTTTCTCTTACCAGACATGTATGTTGTTTTCAAGGCGGGGGCTTGTTGCACTTAGCGACAGAGTAACAACTGCTAATTAGCAAAGCTCTGTAATGATCCATAATGATCGGGCTTAAAGAGTCACTCCACTCAGCCATGTGCTCCTGATGGCCTATCATTTAACTGCAGCCCAGTGATGGATGAAGAAAACCTGCGCAGAAACAGGGAGGTGAACGAAGTCCCTCCCATGAGACTCGCCATTACAACAACCACAAAACCCCACAGCATATACACACACATACGCACACACTGGGTTTCAATGCTTCTTTAGGACAATGCATGGACTAAGAATGCACCCATTAAGTTGTCCAAACCATCAGAATTTCCAATATTGGCACCGATATCCGATACACATCCCTAATACCGACTCAATTCTCCAGTCTTAACCTAAATACTGTAATATTTTCACTTTAAACCATGTTGCTGACCTAATAATAAAGCATTCATGTCACGGCGACCTCATTTTGTCCATTTTGTCCCCATGAAATGAGAGTGTGTAGTAGATCTTAGTCCGCACAGTGTGAGAAATACCTGCCCACGTTCGTCTCTCTCTCCCGTGGATGGACCTGACTCTCCAGGCGTCCTTTAGGCCCCACTACCTGATTGCGGATTGCACTTATTCGAGACCACAGACAAGATGGAGCCTATAGAGTTTCTTTTAGACAGACAATCATATGTCATAGTGTCTGAACTTAAAGGGGCTGTGCCTGATATTTTTCCATGTAGTATTTTTTTGCCACTAGTGCATAAATATATAGGTAAAATGGTAAAGCTCTATGATGTCTGCATCTAATTATGTGTTTATTCTCCAAAAAACTGTGAAACCTGTTGATGGTTAGTTGTGAAAAGTGCTTCTAAAGTGTTTAAATTATGCGCAGTTGACTCATGAGTGCATTTAGTAACATCTGTTCCACCAGGTGATGTCATAAAGTGGTAGTTTTCAAGCTACTTTTTACCTTTAGTTCAGTAGAGATGAGCAGTTCCAGGTCTGAAATCATCCAAATTATCCTAGTGAAGGTGGATGAAGTTCCTGTATTGATGAAATTAACTAGTTCATCTTTACCCGCATCACCTTTGCACATAAAGTCTGTTTTTTTTTACAATACAATGACATTTATATTGACCTGGATAAACTAAACTACTTGTGAGTCTCCTTCATATTCCAGTTTCCTATAGTCTGTAGGCCGGGGCAGCCACTCCAATCAACTGCAATCAGAGTTGTATAGTATGTATGCATATAAGGCACCTTCTTAAGTATTCTTTTCTTTTCTTTAGATTTCTTAGATTATACCGAGCTACTGAACACTTTCAACCCACACCTGCTGTTTCATTTCACGCCGAACAGCACAAATTGATTAAGATGTTATTCCTGTGCTCAAATGCTTTTAACATATCTCTGAGTTTAATATTGAGATCAATTCTACTTTACAAAAACAATCCAATATTACACCTCCACTGTCTCCAATCGTTTTCATGCTTTATGTGCCTCCAATTGTATCGGAAGATTACTCATACAGCTCCTTTTTTTTGTTATTTTTCTCCTTTAAAGTTTTTAAAGGTGCATAAACTGACTCTAATGTTACAAAATATGGGTTATATTTATTTAGTTATTTAAGTTACAGGGTGGATCTGTGGAAAGGCGAGCCCACAAACAGTTTTTAGGTTAATAAAAAGCCATGTGATTGAGAAAATGCAAGATGTTTAATGCCATTCTGGGACATTACACACAAAAGATTTACATGTTTATGGAAACGAAACACCCTCCACCAGAAAAGTAAAAGTATTTCCAAATAGTTCCACTGTATTGGAGAAAATAAGGTCAGTCAGATTGAATACACAACAAAAATTAAAACTAGCCAAGTTAAAATGAGCCGAATTAGGAAAGTTTCATCGCATTTGAGTAAATTTCACTTGGCAATTAAAGCGATCTATTATCAGAACAAGACATTTTGTGCTCGAAGAAAAATAACAATCCTTTGGACTTAAAATACGAAACGAAATTGCTTGAATTAAGAAAAACACTCGGCCCATTAGTAGATTTTACTTGTCAACTCAAATAAAGGAAAATGTGTTTAACTTTGCTAAATATTGCTTTTTATGCTGTGAAAATGTTAAACTATCTATCACGAGGGAGACAGCTACGTTACAGTTCAGATCTGTGGAGTGGCACCCCCATTCAGAGAAGCAATTAATGCATTTTTGAGCAGCCGTAATTGATAAATGTTTAATGTCATGCCATAAAACAGCCCAGGAAAAGCTATAACATGTGCATAGAAAAGTTACACATTGCGTCTATAATCAGAGATGCTAGATTGTTATGGGGAGTGCATTTGAGGAGAGGGAATTAGCATTTGGGCTAAGGCGAGGAGGCGCAGTAAATCCTACTCTGGCCTTTCAATGATAGTGTTTAGAGGAAGGTGTTTTGACATTGTTTGCTAAACTGTGTATACATTTGTGAGCGAGCCAGACAGTCCGACTGCCAGGAGCTCCTATTGAACTCTGTGTGTTTTGCTTGAGGTTGTAGACATAGGTAGTCCTTTAAACACCCCAGAGACGCACAACCTTTCTTAGGAGACACCGGCGTCTTCCAAGAAAAGCCGTGTTTACTATAGTTAACATAGCCTCTCCTATAGCCTACTTTGGAAATACTTTTTGTTTACCGACACTATGCCTCAACAATTTAGGAAAATATTGGAGCGAGTGCACATTTCGAACTCATCCAGAATTGATAAAAAGACCGAAATAGGGCAGGGCAGGTTTGCAGAAAAAGACTATATAAGGATAAGGATATTTTTGCCATTTTGTTATTTGGGAAGGAAATTATGGGACGACCGAAATTGCAGCCTGTGCGATTTTACTAATTGACATCGCAATTTTGATTCATCTCTCAGCTCTAATCTGCACTTTCTTCCCTTTCCTCTTTAAATTCTTAATATATCCTACATTTAGACACCAATTTACTTCCCGGATTCTACAAATGCGTCAGTGTCTCCCAGGGTTTTGCAGTTAATCATGTTTTTATCGAGATCAAGAATCATTCATTCAGTTGTCAATGATCAACTTGGGTCTTTCTAATGGAAAATCTAGAGTCAGTCCTTTGTGAATCATGAGTCAGGAGAATTCAGACCCTTAAACTTAAACTTTTTGTCATTTTTGTGTTTGTGTGTAATGATTAAAGCTACTACCTATAATGATTCATAAAAGCTACTTATACATCCATCTATACTTCAAATGTTACTGTAGTATAAAAGAAAAATAACAAAAAATGTCTCCACTAGTGCAATCATATTTTGACATTTGTATTTATGTCTATTTGTATTAAATATAATGTAATGGAAACAATGGCATTTTACTGTATTTTACTCATGTTAATGATGGGCTAAATAAGTCTAATTGTTATGAAATGTGTATTTTTTCTGTATTTACCTGCCCAAGGACGGCAAATGAAGAGTAGCCAAAGCTAAATCAGGCACAAATCATCTTTTCTTTTCTGAAATATATGACATTTTACACAGTCACTGACAAATAAAGAATAAACTAACTAACAAAGAAAATATACAGATAAAAATATTGTTCTATCTTTCATTTATATATACCGTATTTTTGGGGCTATAAAGTGCACCGGATTATAAGGCACAGTATCAAATAATATGTCAGTTGTGTCATTGTCCACACATAAGGAGCATCGGATTATAAGGCACAATAAGAGAAACAAAACGCGTGTCGGATAAATCGAACTTTATTCAGGTCATTTACAATAACTCTCAGTTGTAGCTAACACAAAAATACAAGTTTAACAGTTGGTGATTTGGGCATCAAACATGCCCGGATCCCTCTCAACATTGTTCAGTTTTAACACTAAAATACAAAACTTGAAATCTGCATGGTAATGGTGGCATTTTGGGTCCTTGTACAGCACACGGCAGAACTACCGGTATGTTGCACAGTCGCCCTATATGTGGCCAACATATTACTCCTCCTGACTCGCCCACTAATACGTTATTAGACTAATGTTACAACATCAAATCGGTTGGAGGTTAAACACAACCAAAGATCATACATAAGGCCACTGGATTATAAGGCCACTGTTGATTTTTGAGAAAATGTCATAATTTTAGATGCGCCTTATAGTCTGAAAAATACAGTATTTCATGCTTTTAAGCTGGTATGGCAATTATCATTACTGGTCCAGAACAGTAGAACAACTATCCAACAAATAATTGGCAACAAATCTCAATAAAATGTTTTTGGAGTTTTGATCTGAAAAGAATAAGATTGAAAAAAGTCTCCAAAGTGACAGATGACGCGTTATAAGACCCTGTCATCAAACACAAAACAAAAATGTGAGTATTTGCAGGCGGTTGCACACAAGTATTCATTTGGACACCAATGGAGCTGTCGACAAAAAAATAAAAGAAAAGAAATCTCGACATTTTCTGATACAAACTTCCTTTTTTTCTAATGTTTTGATAAGTTCCCATCACCTGCAGTTTTCCTACTTTGTCAATTCCAGCTGGCATCACAAAGTCACTCAGAGGGTTATAAGAATTGTCATAAAACCCGTCTTTTCTTGCCAAAAGTGTCCGGACAGAAGCGTGTAATGATAGCGCAGGGCGGATTTGAATAATGCAAAAGTAAACAGTAAGTTTTAAGCGCCTCTGTGTCTGCTTTTGTTCTCTGGCTAAGTACACTTCAGATTCATTATACCTGATATTCCCTCCACAAGACCCTGTCAAAAGCCTCTGTTTGATTCAGAGTGCGTATGACAGGTTTTTCTAGCTATTACTCGGTTTGGTGGGTAGAACCAGTGGTGAATATTTATCATAGTTTTACATCATGTTCAGGTTTTATATTATGCAAAAAATACTCTTGTGAGGTTTAAGCCGTGTTTTAATATAATTACCTCATCAAAAACAAGCCTGGAGTTGTGTTTTGTTTCAGTCACACACGTTTGAGTAAACCCTTATTATTAGTTTATCTACATTTCCAAAACTCAGAATGCTCTGTTCCACCTTGTGATGTCATGAGGTTTTCAAGTTAAATATGTGTGAATTAAACTAAATACAACTTCAGGTGTTTGTGACGAGGAAAAGACATTATAACTGAGATCTCAAAGTAGAGTAACATCAGCCCATTAATTTACAAAATAAATGTGTAATATTTTTATCAGTATAATTATAACTATTGTGTAAATAAATGTGTAATATTTTTATCAGTATAATTATAACAGTATGGTTTAGATTAAATTTAACCCTAACCCTAACCCTCTAGATTTAGATTTGATTATGGTTGCTAGGTAACATGAAATTAATGCATGTATGAAATTATCTACATATGCCCTATTTGTTACCCATGTCCAACCAGGGAGCAAAATTATTTACGATCCCAAAATTTACAAAGTAAAAGAAAAAGGGCCATACCTTAAATATCTTAAATATTACAGTCAAGGATTTTCAACGAGCAAATTTTAAAATTTAGTTTCTAGTGAACTTTTTCAAATACTTACAATGTCTGATGCATAAATCTATGTTTTTTATGCATTTTTTGTGTTTTTTTTTTGTGTTTTTTTATGTCCATGAATTGTCTACGACCTTAAAAAATGTCATGAAGTGCGGCAGAATTAAAATTGTTTTATTTTCTAAAACATGGTTGGGATTATAATCTAAGCTCTGAATAATATGAACATGATATTCATATTTGAAAACAGGAAAACAGGAAAACATGATATTTGAAAAAAATTGACAATTGTTTGAATATTATGAGGGAAATATCTATTCAAGAAAGCTTCCATGTAGTAGTACAAAACACTTCAGAAAATATGACAAAAAAGAAAGAAAATAAATTTGATTAGTAAAATAGTAAAATATTTTCAATATTCAGTTCAATTCAATTCATTTTTCTGTAGCAATATATAGTATTTTAAATTTTGTTATTGTGACTTAATTTAAGGATTTTTTCCCTCTCTAAAAGATAAAATAGTTTCATTATTCAGTTCAATTTAATTAATTTCTCTGTAGCAATATATAGTATTTTAATTTTTTTTATTGTGACTTATTTTAAGGATTTTTTCCCTTTCAAAAAGATAAAATGATTTAAATATTCAGTTCAATTCAATTAATTTCTCTGTAGCAATATTTAGTACTTTAAAATGTGTTATTGTGACTTATTTTAAGGATTTTTTCCCTCTCAAAAAGATAAAATAGTTTTAATATTCAGTTCAATTCAATTCATATCTCTGTAGTAATATACAGTACTTTAAAATTTGTTATTGTGACTTATTTTAAGGATTTTTCCCTCTCAAAAAGATAAGATTACATTTAGAAGAAGTTTAAAAATCTTAAATCTTAAAATTATGCAGAATAACAAATGATTTCTGAAAAAAAAATACAGAGGTACTACATGTATGTGGAGAATTATTATGAAATTTGAACCTTTTTACTGAAGAAATTGCAATTGGACAGACGTTATGTCATTGACTCTTAAATATGTTTAATATTTTTGGGTGAAAATACGCACTTTTACCGGTCATAAGTACTTTAATTTCATTGCTTTGGTGTGTTTTGGGCGAGTCTAGACCAGCTTTAAACTGGTTATTTTATAGGTTGTGTTGGAATGCACTGAAAACTTTGAAGAAAACTTTGAAGAAGAGAGAGGAGATGCTGGAGGAGCAGAGGGCAGTGAGGAGAGAGATCCAAGAGCTGCTCCAAGACCCCCTCTTAAACACAGCCACGCCCGCCTCCTTTTGATTTTATGAGGCGCCGGGTCAAAGGTCAATCCACTGTCCCCGCTCTGCTAGCTTTGTTGTTCAGGTTGCGTGCTAACCTAGACTTTCCCCCTTGTAAAAAATAACTGTAAGTAAACCTCGATTTCTGAAGAGGAATTGAGAGAGTCCAGACGGAGCTGCTTTTTCAAACAACATCTGAAGCTTCCATTACTGCGCATGTGTTCTGTACCGTAACTAAACAGTGATTAGCCCCACCGGCTTTTGAAGCTTTGTGTGAGAGCGGCCGAGCATGCTGCGCCACAATTGTTTTATAGGTTTCCCAGAAGGTCTTTATAGGGCAAAAATCCAATATGCGAAACTTTTTGTAGTTGAGTGACAGTTTTCATCGCGATATAGACCACTGGCTGTAAGATTAAAGATGAGTACGTGATTTTAAAACCGTAACTTTCCAGTAACTTCATCACCATAAGATGCATTTATTCCATTATGGGTCGACATGATGGTTTTATTGCTCAAAAATACCTGTAAAAACATGTATTCTTCTTCACAGATCTCACCTGTAAAATGTCCTGGTGGTGTCTCCTGCTTTAATGTTAAGTTTAATGCCACACTTTGGGACATTGCAGGTAAAGCAATGACATCTCCATGAAAATAAGCAACTACCGAGCCCCCTGCACATTGCACATTTAAATCTGCACATTGCACATTTAAATCTGCACATTGCACATTTAAATCTAACTTGTTCATCCTATCACAAAATGTATGGTGCATCATTAGCATGGAAATATATAAGATATGAAAAGTGGAACAATATATTTTGGGGCTCAGAATTTATCGTGTGTTCAATGCCTTCGTTAAATTGGAGAGATTCGCTGTATTTTAGTTGTAATACGCTAAGATTTGAGCGATTGAGGGTTGAAAAAGATGAATTATTGCACCATTCTGCTGTTTATCTGTTACATCTCATGTCATTTAATATTTCTGTGTATTTAAAAAAGGTTTACTGGAATAATCTTCTCTTACTGTATCACTAAACTAAAGTGGCTGCTATTGTACAGTGGCATAAACTAGCTTCAGTATTATGTTATGGTGTAAGGCGTGTTTTTCTAGGCATTTTTGAGGTATAATAATTGGTTTATTGGGATTATACTACTTCTTGTGTCAGTGTCATAAAATAGTTTCAATAGTAAGTTCAATTCAATTCATTTCTCTGTAGCAATGTATAGTATTTTAAAATGTGTTATTGTGACTTATTTTAAGGATTTTTTCCCTCTGAAAAAGATAAAATAATTTCAATATTTAGTTCAATTCAATTCATTTCTCTCTAGTAATATATAGTATTTTAACATTTCTTATTGTGACAGGCTTATTTTAAGGATTTTTTTCCCTCTGAAAAAGATAAAATAGTTTTAATATTCAGTTCAATTCAATTCATATCTCTGTAGTAATATACAGTACTTTAAAATGTGTTATTGTGACTTATTTTAAGGATTTCTTTCTCTCTGAAAAAGATAAAATAATTTCAATATTCAGTTCAGTTCAATTCATTTCTCTATAGCAATATATAGTACTTTAACATTTGTTATTGTGACAGGTTTATTTTAAGGATTTTTTCCCTCTCAAAAAGATAAAATAGTTTCAATATTCAGTTCAATTCATTTCTCTGTAATCATATATCGTGGTTTAAAATTCATATGTTGTCTTCTTAAACAATGCACTTTCACGGTATAAAACAAAATGTAATCACTTAAGAGAAAAATGGTTTGGTGCTTCAGCTGTAAATCCAGGGAAGATTGATGTTCCGGCATTATTAGTTTTCATATCACGCTTATAAAACTCTACCTATATATTTTTTCCATTCACATTTTAATTAACTTTTGGACAGGGGCACCACAGCTCTTCTTGCAATATTTTATTATTTCAGTGCAGAAAAATAATACATTTTCACTTATGACAGACCCTCAGAGCAAAGGAAGCGTCCCTTATGCATGTGTTATCCTCTTAGCAGAAGTACAAACCTCTTAGGTGTGATCTCCTGTTCTTTTTTAACCTGACTCGCGAGAGGAAAGTCTAGCGCCGTCCTCGTACCAACTGTGAGCTGTAAACGCCGCTTTTGTGGAGACGTCGTGGGAGCTGTTAGCCCGAGCGAGCAGATTGTCCCAGCGAGTGGAAACCATGTATACATGTTTATTACTTCTATTAGAGCGCCACACACCCCACAAATGAGCCTCTGAAAAATCAATTAGACTTAGAGATGCCTGAGAAAACGCTGAGCCGGGCTTTGCTTTACTGTAGGAGACCGTGGAGCTGCTAGTTAGACAAATTACGATGGGGACTTTAAGGGCACTACCTCTGCAGTTAGGTCACTCGTTTTAATAGATTTTACCATTTGCTGCATTCACTGGTTTCATTTTCTTGATTTTACACATTTTGACTACTTTTTCCCACTCAAAAGATGCCATATTTTTGTTTTAAATTACTTATCGCTATGACAAAAGTTCAATATTCTTTTCATTTTCTCAACGAACTCAACTTTTCTGTCTTCATGGTGCCAAACGAGACAAGTTACAGGTTAAATGTGCAGAGAAGCAGCCCCGCTCACAGTGAAAATGCATGTTTTTTTAGGTATTTTGGAGCTGGGATTATCCAATTTCCTGTGTCAGTGTCATAAAATTGTTTCTATATTAATTTAAATTCATTTCTCTGTCGCAATATATAGCGCTTTAAAATTTGTTATCATGACAGGCCTAATTTTAGGACTTTTTTCAATTCAAAAGATGTAATTTTTTTGTTTTCTATTGTTAGGGTTAGAGTTATACAGTATATTCTGACACTTGGATGGTTTGGTGGCGTTCACATAACTAGAATTTAATGACGTTTTGAAAGAATCTCCAAAATAGAAATCCACAAATGTTGAACAGCATCATTATGGTCAGAAACTGGCACCTCAGAGCTGCAATATTATTAATATGGCACCACTTTCTGAGGCTTTTGAGAAGAAATACAGAGAAGACGTTGAACTTTATGCAGGTTTTTGTTTCATGGATAAGCTCAGTAAATACAGAGACATGAACCGTAAATCACAAATCTAAAATCTCACAGCGAAAGACCCACTTCCACCACAGGAGTCTGACCTGACCTGCAGCTCAATGCTAAACTTTGGGGTTCGGGAATGTTGCGATGTCACGTGAACCCAACCCATTGATACTCTGCCGCGACATCACGCTGGGTGTTCTACATATATCACTACGGTGGAATGTTCAGCTGTTTCCATCGAGACACAATGCATACATTAGCTAAAATAAGCAAATAAGGTTTAAGATAACAAAAAAAAAAACTAAAAAATCGATTTAAACAACAGATTTTCAACTTATTTTAACTGATACTGTTAGCTAACTGTTGGCTAAGGCTAGCTAGCTTGACTGTGTTGTGATAAGCTCAGTAAATACAGAGACATGAACCGTAAATCACAAATCTAAAATCTCACAGCGAAAGACCCACTTCCACCACAGGAGTCTGACCTGACCTGCAGCTCAATGCTAAACTTTGGGGTTCGGGAATGTTGCGATGTCACGTGAACCCAACCCATTGATACTCTGCCGCGACATCACGCTGGGTGTTCTACATATATCACTACGGTGGAATGTTCAGCTGTTTCCATCGAGACACAATGCATACATTAGCTAAAATAAGCAAATAAGGTTTAAGATAACAAAAAAAAAAACTAAAAAATCGATTTAAACAACAGATTTTCAACTTATTTTAACTGATACTGTTAGCTAACTGTTGGCTAAGGCTAGCTAGCTTGTGACTGTACTGTTATTTGACTTGTTTAACTATAAAACTCGCGGCACGGTGGCTGAGTGGCAACACTCAGGCCTCACAGCAAGAAGGTTGCGGGTTCGATCCCCGGGTCGCCCGGGCCTTTCTGTGTGGAGTTTGCATGTTTCCTCCCCGTGTCTGGATGGGTTTCCCCCGGGTACTCCGGTTTCCCCCATCACCCAAAAACATGCAACACCCTATGAACAGTGACCATTGACCATCAGTCCCTCCCTCCTGTGGGCTCACCACCTGCAGAGGGGTTCATAGGATCTGGGTCTGGTGCATAGTGTAATGGGCAGCGTGCTGCCCCCGCGACCCAGCAGGATTAAGCGGGAGAAGATGGATGGATGGAACTATAAAACTCAACTGTAATAGTTCCAACTAAGCTAATTCTTTCAGATTGTGTCAAAATAAATGTCCAATTAAAGCCTAAGACAAAACTTACCAACAATTAGCATCACACCTCCTCTGCAATCTTAATTAATATAAACGCCAAGTAAACAGGAGCATAAAGAGGAGTCCAAACAGTTTTAAGTACAATATGTAAATAAGTTTTATAAATGGATGTATCTAGCAGTGGGAACAACGCTCCCGATCTATTGAAACAACAGATTCACCGGTGGTTGTAAACATTTTTAATTAGAAACTTGCATAAAACACACATAGGTCTACAGTACTAAAAAATCCCTTTAAATCCCAAAGCAGCTTCTGTTTTCTCCACAGAGGCCGACATTTCCTGAACTCATTGCACAATATATAAGCAGAATAAAAACCGTGAGTGTGTTTATTGTTACCACTTGAGACATTTACATGATCAACTCATTTATATGCAAAACTTTGGCTTGAATCAAATAACGTACCTGGGTTTTATGATTATGTTCTGTATTGGAGCCCATATTATGCAAAACTGACGCTTATGAACTTTAAGCCATGTTACAGCGTCGTTCCTCCTCCAAAGCATGCGCAGAGTTGTGTTTTTGCATTCACACGTTTGAGTAATACTTTTATTTGTTTGTCTCCAAAGCTCAAAATCCTCTGCTCCACCTTGTGATGTCATGAAGTGTTAGTTTTCAAGTTAACAGCTTTACTTTTTTACCTTTAGTTCAGTAGAAATCGGCAATTCCAGCTTTGAAATGACCCAAATGACTCTAGTAGTGAAGGGGTTTGGAGTTTAAAAACATAATGGAGCACTTTCTGTATCACCACATGACATCACAAGGTGCAACAGCGTTTTCCGTTTGAGAGAAAAACCCCTAAATATGCAGCGTTTTTGCACTGTGAAAAAGCTCAGCCAAAGAAAATGACTTAAAGGCAGTGAAATTATCAGTCCACGCTGCAGCATCATTTTATTTGACAAGTTATCTTAAAATAAACTACCTCTAGACTAGAATTAAACAGTCTCTGGTGAGTGTTCAAGGGCTGTGAATAACTTTATGGATGCTAAGTTTTAGATAAACATACATAAACATGCATATATCACTGACTTTAAAAAACAAGTTAAATGTTGCAGAGGAAAACTATGCAGCTTCTTTTAAACATTTATCACCGAAATTTAAGATTTTCTGAGTAGTTGAGTCAAGGAAAAAATGTATGTGACAATTTTTAATATTATACTGAAGTGCATAATAAATCTAATGATGAATAAGCTGATATAAGGTTTAAAATCTTAGAAATGTGCAGTGTGTTTTAACAAAATATAGCTCCGGGTTATGCACATTTGTGATGAGGAAACAACGTTATAACATAGATCATGAAAAAAAGGCGTAATATGGGCTCTTTATCAGACCTCTCTCTTTGAAGCGTGGAATAAATTAAAGGTTTAAACCGCGCTCTGAAAGCCATACAAATCTGAAGCATTATGTTTAAGTGGTTTGAGTAATACGATAGGTCAGATAGCAGCTTTAACGCCGAAGTTACAGAGTTAAATGTTTTTCCGTTCAGCTTTATGTCGGATTGATACAGATGGCGCCGCCGTTAGGTATTGACAAAGACATTGACGTGCATATGGCCTCCTGATTGCCATTTATGCTAGCGACAAATTATCTGTTAAGAGCTAGAAACCCGATCCATTCTTGGCATCGAGCAGAGCGGCTTGGAGGTGGTCCCGCGGCGGTGTAGCTTTACATGCATATGGTACAAGTGTCTCCTTTAAGTGCTGACACCGTAGCCATCATTTACCTCCGAGACCTCACCCCGGTCCCTGAAGTTTTAACCTGATGCTCCGTCGGGAAACCATCCAGATCCTCTCCAAAAACAATCCCACTGAATGAAATACTTGTTCGGCTTTGGCAAAAGATTGGATTCCTAATAGCTTTTTAAGATTCCCTTTTATTTTTCCAGCCATCATGACAGCAATGATTGAAGATGTTTCATTTCTTTGCGGGGCACATGACCTTGGTAAGAATAATTAATCTCACTCGGAGTGGGAGAACGCTACTTTTTTACATCTTATCAATATGCTACGCCGCGTTTTCCCGGGATGAGAAAAGCATCTGAATGAAGAGTTGAATGCAGGATTTATTTGTGAAGAGAGGAGGCGGGTTTCTTTTAGAGTGATACTTAAATTAGTCATACAGCGCTGAACTGAAAACGTAAACTGTGGACGAGATCTTCTCCCAGAGCTGACATCCTGCTAATGTGCGAGTCTGGTCTTAATCTGATCCATGGATCACGCAGCAGCTAATTACCATCTGCTCACTTGCACTTCCTGGCTTCGGCGCATTGGCTTGTTTTCAATTACATCCCTCCAAATAAGATTACAGCTTTCATTTTTATTTTTGGCTGGGCGGGCTTCTTGTATGGCCGCGTCTCTACCAGGTGAGGACCATTATGCGCGAGTGAAGAAAGTGCCAGCTGGTTATTTTCCCCACTGCGCTGATGCCGGGGTCCAGGGCTCAGACCATTAAAGCGATATTGCTCTGCTCTTTCGGATGGAGCTTAGACGCTGCTTCCCCTCATAGAACAGCCCGTATTTGTTCTCTTTTCACTCCAACCCTGGCATTAGCTGTCCGACCGACTTTTGGCCTTTGAGAAGTACCTTTGCTTTTGTCCATTTTAGTTTTTCATCTCAAAAATATGGCCTCACTTGTTACATATTGCCCAGGTTTCAGGAAGCTTTTTACACATTACATTTTGGACCCGGGTTGCAGTCCTTAAATGCACGCTTTCAACACAAGTGCCACATCTCACCCTGGCAGCACGGGTTCACCATGTACTTAGCGGGGCTTAAAACATGGGTTGTGGCAGCCTCCACGTCAGCAGATATCTTACAAGACGAGCTTTGCCCTTTGTAAAGTGTCCTCGGCCCTAATGATAGCATCTTATGTGAGTGAGCATTTCCAAATTTCTCTTCGGACTTCTGCTAATAGGTCTTATTGATTTCAAGTGCACAACGGTGGGACTGGCTACGGCTGAGATAGCGGTTTTAAGCTATCCGTCTCATGTTGATATGGCCAAGTATTGGAAATGCATCGACGCTGTGGGCGCAGAACAGTGAAGAGGAGAGAGACGGAGAGGCTGCTGCCTGTAAAGTGCTTATGATTGTAAAATCAGTATTGCCGTGGGGATTTGGTCTGACCTTTGCACAGGAAACCTGTACTGGGAAAATATATACAACTTTTATCACACATACACGTATAGCAGATGAAATTTTAACTCCCCGCGGATGATTGACAGCTGTAATTAGGTCCTTCACGATTCTATACAATATTCGATAGATGGCTCACTATTCCATATTATTATGATATGGCAATACATGCAATAATCTAAGTATTGCACACAATATTCTACAATATATCACTATTTTTAAGAACAAAATACATTTTAATAACAGTGTTTCTTTGTAAAACAGAACCTGTGCAAAGTTAATATGGAATAAATCAGTTATAACCATTAAAACAGTAAATGCGTTAAGTCAATTGCGTAAAAAACATTTCCTTTCTCTGAGCAGACATCAAAATTGTAGCACTGTTACAAAATAATTTAGTAAAATATACCAAACAATACTGCGGGTCATATATCGATACAGCAGCCCCTGATAATGATACAGTAACAAAGAATTTTTTAGCAGTTTTAATAATGAAAGTAGAATGCTGCTTGTTTGGCTGCTCTTTTCATAACAGCGATGAACAGTAGGAATTGAAGTCTTGAATTATTCTGAAATAAAAGTATCCGCTAATGCATCTCTCATAGACTGGTTGTTTTTATTTTTATCAGAGAACAGTCTGTACAAGAGTGCGTCCGTTACTCAAAGTACTTTCTCTGCAGTTGTGTTCATTTGTAAAACGTCTGCAGAAAGGCTCGGTAACATCAGACATTAAAATAATCAAACCATGAATTTCAATTGTGTTGGAGCTAAAAGTAACAAACTAAAGGACGTTATGGGGCAACAAGATTTTAAAATTTTCAGTTGTGTGTATTTTTGTTTGAGTATAAATGATGTTTATTGCTTATGTTTAATCTTATTACAGTTTTTTTTCAGTTACTTTAGTCTGTGGGGAGAATATCAGACTATTGTTTCATTGTAAAACATGATCTTAAAACTGGTTAAAAAAAAAAATCAGTACTCTTAAAAATGGACCACAGTTAAACCAACAGGAATAAAATTTGGTAAAATTAGCATCCACTTATTCTGAGCAGCAGGCATCAATTGACCAGTGACTATTTACTTGGCCGAGTTTCTCGATAGTAGCTCGAGTACTTAGAGGAAACTCACGCAGGGATAAACATGGCCGACTCCACAAAGAAAGGCCACGCACGAGGCAAAACCACTCTGGACCTTTTAGAACCAAGCGGCACAGGCTAATGTCCACGCACCCTGCTGCATCGCCAATCAATCTGCACCGAGCACAGTCGCAAAGAGCGAAAAAAGTTCCGCATTGTTACCTAGCGACAGCCCCCTCACGATTAAAGAGGTCCAGTTTGTGTCACATGTCTGGATACAGAGTTTTGCGTGGGCGAGTTCTAAACATCTCCCGGTACCTGGCAGTGACAAACACACAGAGGAGCAGATCACCGGGATCACTGCCTCCATCCTCCCTCATCCCAGCAGCCATTTTTCCACAAGCTCCGACTCCAACTTTGAGCTTCCTTTGATCACCGCCATGGCAACCGCACTTTGATGGCGAATGCAGATAAGCAAAGACAATGTAGCTGCACACAAGCGTACACAAATATACACACACACAGACGCACACGCATAGACACATGCAGAAATACACAAACACACAGGCAGACACACACTACACACATAGGCTCACACAGAAACAAACACACGCACATGCACACACACAGACGTGCATACGCATACACACACAGGTAACAGACACACATGCACACACAAACAGACACAAACACACATAGAAACAGACACGCACATGCACACACACACACACACACACACACACACACAAACAGACACAAACACACACTCACAAAGACACAGACACGCACACACAGACACATTCACACAGAAACAGACACACATGCACACATAGAAACACAAACACACACACTCACAAACACACAGACACATACACACACACACATACACACAGACGCATACACACACACACATGCACACATACACACATGCACACAGACATACACATACACACAGACACATACATGCACACACAGTCTCACACACACACATACACACACACAGACACTCACACACACACATACATACACATACACACAGACATACACACACACACACACGCAGACACACACATACACACAGACATACATGCACACACACATACACACACAGACATGCACACGCACAGACATAGACACACACACACACACACACACACACACTCAGTATCTCTTCTGCAGCATTTGATCCGCTCCATCATGTTGAGTGGCCTCGTGTGTCGTTCTTGAAAACATCAGTGTTTTGTGTGTTTGTCAGGGCTGCCCCTCCATTCACAGCCACCAGTTTGTGCTTCGCTCCTAACGATATGTTGCCGAGCAGCATCAGCACAAGTTCTGAACCTGCATTAACATCTGCTTCCAAAATATGCCTGAAAGCGCCGGAGAAAATTGATATATCGGCAATGTAAAAGTTTACAAGAAAAACAAGTCAGCGCTTCATATATTTTTAATGCTTTCTATAAATCGAACCGTCTGCTGTTGTGTTTACCCCGAATGACCTTTCGGAATGATACAGCTACTTTTTAGTCTCATTTAAAGCTGCGTTATGTAACTTTTCTAGCAGAGGATCTTTCTCGTCGTCATAGAAACGAGCGGGGGTTACCTCTCCGCAGATCAGACCCGAGGCTCAGTCTGGTTTGGTCTCCGTGAAAATAGAAAGATTTAATCCCAAACTGTGAAACATTCCAGACAAAGCAGCAACATCTCCATGGCAAAAAGCATTAACGGACTGGAAAAGTTACGTAATGCACCTTTAAAGCTCACGATTTTATAGTGAGTGGGAGCGTTTCTTCATAGATCTAACCTATTCATTGGCCGAACAGTTTAGAAAAACAAAAAAAAGTGCATGTATAGTGTGGCTTATGTGGAGGAAAAACAAAAAAAGATGAATGCTGTTGTTCTGTCCTTGGGCAAGACACTCAATTCACCTTGGCATACACTGGCATGTGAGTGGGTGAATGGTTCCTTGGTGTAAAGCGCTTTGAGTGCCTCGAAGGTGGGAAAGCGCTGTATAAAAATGTGACAATTACCATACAAATACCACAATACATAAGATATCATAACCCAAATTAAATGGAAAAACCCAGAGTTGCACAAAAGGTCTGACTTACAGTAACCTTTCTCCTGTAGATGAGATAAAACGCTCTGACCCTCTTGTAAAATGTCTGTTTATTGTCAGAATTCATAACATGAGCTTCTGTGTCTGAGCGCAGGCCAATTTGGCTGAGGTCTGCATCACGTTACAGCAGATGAAATGTTCTTTTCGAGCGCAAAAGCCCGAGTTCAGACAAGGAAATACAACATGCATAAATGACTCGCGTAAACAGCCACTATTTGTTATTCGACGGCCGGTCCGATTTCAATATATGAACGTAATGGGAAATAAATGAAATACATCTGCTGAGCTGCTCCTGTGTTTAAGTTTGAACTCAGCACATTGCATAGAAACACAAATAAATGAATTAAATATTAAAATGGTAAAGAAAAGTAGCTGCGTTAGAAGGTGAATGCAGCTGTTGCGTCACCTTTTTACGCACGTTTTTCAACAGATTACGCAGCAAAAAGGTGATTTAAGTGCAAAAACTGATGAGCGGATTTTTTGGGCTTTGTTGCGCGAGGATCTCCGACTCATAAACAGCCTTATTCTTCACATGAAAGATTCCAAAAAGAAAATATTTTGTGGGTGGTAGAGCTGCTGGGGTGAAAATATCATGTTGTATTCAGAGGTCAGTGGAGAATGACCAGACTGTCAAATCTTTCAAGCAGATGGCTCACTGCAGTAGAGACCACACTGGAAGCTCCACTCGCGTCGGGAAATAACTGCAAAGCTCCCCCACGCTCACAGCATTAGATTTAACATAATATATCGTTTTATGCACTGGTTTTAATAAGGCTGTCGCTGACTAAAGACCCGCCCTGTGCATTGATTAATTGAATGAAAAGGGAATAGCGCGATACTGGTAAGATCATAGGATTAGTGCAAAAACTCACTATAAAAAAGCGTCTTTATCTGCGAAAAGGCAAATTACTGTCTTAAAAATGTGAAAACTCCTTTGGTTTAAACAGATCCCAGCAGTCCTCACTTACCCTATGCATTCCCGGTATCCTAATTATTCACAGCAATTAGTTTATAAGCGCTTTTCACAACTTTCAGAGACCAGACCAGAGTTTTGCGGTCACAGTAAAGCTAACAACTTCCTGATTATTGGACAGTAAAAACACTTTATTAGATGCAGACAGTGCGCAGCTTTCTCATTTTAACTTCGAGAGATGCTTATACGATATATCTAGTGCGGAAAGAAAAAAATCTCGCGCTGGAAAAATCATCTGCAAGGCCTTTTAATGTCCTATGTTAAAGAAAATTGAGTCTTTTGAGCTTTAATCATCAAAAACATACCTAGAGTTGTGTTTTTTTTTATTCACACATGTTTGTTATAAGTCTGTGGGCATTTCTAAAGCTCAAAATGCACCTTGTGATGTCATGAAGTGTTCATTTTTAAGTTAAGTTAAGAGATTGGCAATTGCAGGTCTGAAATTATCCAAAATGGAGCACATGCATGACATTGCAAGACTGTTTTCTGTGTGAAACATGCAGAGTTTGTGCGTTAAACATGCGCGAATGAGACGAAACACAACTCCATGCGTGTTCTGGACGAGGAAACAAATTTCTAACAGATCAGAAAATAGCATAATGTGTCCCCTTTAATGGCGAAGTCAGCGTGTTGATGATTAGACTGACACAAATTGTACGCTGCTCTCTCCTCTGTCAACATTTCTGTCGGAATTGGAAACAGAATTACATATTTACATGAGCGTGTGTCACATTTCATTAATTCACGCCGCGCGCCCGCTTTGAACTCCGTTATTTGCATTGTAAAGGCTGGTTTTTTTGGTCATTGTGCCGTGTTTTCATAATTTAAATAAACATCGCACATCACGCTGGCTGCAGAAACTTTCTCATTCGCAGACTATTACTAATTCATCTAAACTACTCCATTCCGTGCATCTAGGAGCCCCATTTACAACTGCAAAACCAAAAGCGTGCACTCCGCTCATGTGAAGCTGATGGTCTCAATCATCTTATTATGTTCCTCCACTGCTGCGAAAGACTGTGGAGAATTTTCTTCACACATTTTAAATCCTCTGGTGTACGGCCACTACACATTTGCAGCACATTTTCCATATATGTGGATCTTATTTCCTTATTTACTGGCGAACGCTGCTCCCCAAACCTTTGCACAGTGAAGTAACTCAAGGAGGGTTTCACAATTAAGCACTTTTTTTTCCTCTTAAACGAGAAAATCATGACTAGTTTATTTTAAGTGGTAAAGTAATTTCTCACTTTCTCATTTATGGATACTGAGTTTATAAATGCAAAGAGTTTTCCCATCATAGTACAACAACAGCACATTTACTTTGACCTTGAGTTGCTTATGCAGTATTTATTGTATAATATTGGGTATTGGGTGGAATAATATATAGATTTGTGTGTTAATTAAACGTGTAAATGAAACAAAACACAACTCCCATGTTTTCTGATGAGGAAATAACATTATAATAGCATAGATCAGAAAAAAGCGTAATATGGGCTCTTTAAGCTAAGCAAAAATCATAAACACTTAGCATTGGTTTAAATTGGAGTGTCCAGCTGCTTTCACTGACTTCATACAAAGTCAAGCCCGGGCCCATTATGTCTCCAAGTGCAGACGAGTGGACCTGTTGTTATGCTAATACATGTTAATCAACTCGTCTACAGAACGGACGCTTACCCTCTCACATTTCTGATATTGGAGCGAGCCAGCGCATATGCAAATGTTTTTAGATGCCGTCCGTGAGCTCGAGAGAAGCTGAGAAAAATGATCACGGTGGCATTTTATACATGAATGCATCAATGCAGCGTCCAACCGGCTTGATAAATGAGCCAGACGCCACGCACCTAATATGTATCAGGGGTCTCTCTTTTTGTCAAATGGGAGTGTAATGACTTGTGTCTAAAAATACTAGCGCAGGTATACACAGCGTACCTGCCTCTGCTGCGAATTCAAACTGGAGATAAAACTTTGCACGTTGCTGATTGGATGTTTATTTGTTCTGCAACTTCAGGGTCAAACTGACAGTCCGTTTTGCCAGCGTTCTTCCAAAAAATGTGAAATTGTCATTCTCTTCCTTTCATTTTGTGGTTTGGACAATTTCTGCTTTTGGAAGAAAAAAAATCAACAAATCAAAGAAATGTTCTTCTCCATCTCAAAACAGTTCATATTGGTCAAATCCACAGAAAAAAAAAAGTTTGCAGAGAAATAGGCATGCTTACAAAATCCCAATTTTGAAACAATTTGTGCCCATTCTCAGACAAACATGCCAGAAACCAGTGAGGGATGCTATAGCAACTCTGTGCGGCGTGCCAAGCTGCTGCACGGCTGTATTCTGTGAACATAGAGCTTGTGTAACTAGATTAGCAGTGGGGAATACATATTAGCCCGGCAGGTTCAAACAGCAAAGTGGAGTATGTCAGAGGCTGGGGTTTGAATTGAAATCATGTTTAAGCATTTATCAAAGAATAACATAGTATCTCTACAGGCATCACATTTTCTGCACAAATAGGCTTGAATTTCAATGAGTTGCCTATAGATACATACGTCATACATTTGGAAATAAAACTCCATGGGCTACTCTTTTTCTTTGTGACTTGACAGTGTTCATCTTTGACGGTCTTGTATTACGCAAATTTTGACTCTTGTGAGCTTTAAGCCATGTTATAATGTTGTTACGTCATGAAAAAGATGGATGGAGTTGTGTTTTGTTTCATTCACACATGTTTGAATAACTTTATTATTAGTGACTTTACATTTCCAAAGCCCAAAATGCTCTGTTCTACCTTTGGATATAGTGAAGTGGTAAATTTCACAGTAACAGATATACTTTTTATGATCCAGATGATTCTAGTAAACACAGTGGAGCACTTCCTGTATTACCACATGACATCCTTATTATAAATCTTATATGATGACGGTCAGAACAAAAGATGCAAAAGTGGCGTCGCGTCTTCACTTTTTATTCTGTGTTTAGTCGAGCGTTTTCGGATGGAAATCTCCGCGCATACGGTGATGCAAAAGTGTATGCATGCCAGGCAGCTAGGTGGCGCTGTGATATGCTATTGTACTGTACGTATGTGACGTAAATGTGGACTTAACGTGAGCAGATATGATTATAGTTTCGTGTTTTGGGCAGTGTAGATGGAAACACTACGATGGAGAGAATTCAATTCAGATTTTTGCGTTTTTAAGCCCCCAAAACGCCGTCACCATCTAAAATATTTTGTTGTTTTTATTCGTTTATATACAGCCCCTTATATAAGCAGTGTCAAACGTGTTAATAAAAAGTATGTTTTTGACTAGAAAACATTATAGCAGTTCATAAAACAGCCCAATATGCTCCTTTTAACACTTATTTTGCTTAACCCCATTAGCACACAATAAGCAAAGTGAATCTATCCATTTTATTTGTTATTTGAACTCGCAGGAAGTGTTAAATGGGAACACTCCATTCTGGTCAGTGGCTGTCGCTTCATATCACTCCTTCACTGTTGACTTAGCAGCCCAAGACAAAAGACAGTGTCCACACAGAGCTGGTGGGCTTTGTCTCAGAGCTCCGAGTCCACACCTGGGCCACGCTCCGAAGGTGATGAAGGATGAAGGATGAACAGACCAGTTTATTGTCTCCTCGGCATCGTCACTCACCCTTAAATCTGCCCCAATCCCCCCTCTGGTTTTAAAGTCCCTGGATTTTAAGCTCCTTTCAGTATCTGGGATCATCTATAAGGTACAATCACAGCTTTGGTTTGATTGGTAGGACTTGCTTGACACGACGGATCACATTTCACCGTGACAGCCGTGCACAGGCCTAGTTTGGGGCCATATGCGCGCTCACCCTCACCCGTCTTCTATAATAGTTTGACGTGTTCGGAGAGGCAGACTGATTTGAAATATAACTCAAGGAAGTCTGTATATAGTCCCTTGTTAAAATCCATATATAGTTTTGCGCCGTGTTCAGTCATGCAAAATTTTAACCGCAGGCGTCACTCTTTGTCTTCTACTTTTTCATGTTTCCCTATTTAAACGATGCGCTATTGATCAAAAACACCATTTATTAGAACCTGTCAGAGTTTAAAGATGCACTGTGTAACTTTCCTGATGTATAGACTGCCTCCATAAAAAGAATTGTTCAGCCTTGTATGTTTCACATTATGGGATTAAACATTTATGCAGGAGTAAGTGGGACTGCCTCTCCACAGATCTGACCTGTCACTTGCTTGGAGTTAAATAAGTTTAATGTCACACTGTGGAACATTCCAGGCAAAGCAATAATATCTCCATAGAGACAAACTCTCTACTAAAAAGATAACAAAATAACACCAGTCAGAAAAGACAGTCCATATATTGGTTTATAATGTACAGTCATTATGTACAAACCATAATGAAAGATTTAATGAGCATAATAGTTTATTAAGAGAGATTCAGGTTTAATAAATACTTCATTAATTATAGAGAAATTCAGGTACAATACAAGTGCAATAAAGTCAGTGTTTTTTTTTTTTTTACTACTTTCTACATTTTATCCGCACAAAAAAGACATTAAATATATGATGGAAGCTATATGGAATTATGAAGTAGAAAAAACAAAAAACTAAACCTAAAATGTAGAAAACACCCTGAAAAACACTGAGAAAGTGTGAAAGAAATGTAACTGGTCGTGCACACTGCATATGTCATAAAATTAACTCAGATTTATTTTCTAAAATCTAGGCAAAAAAATCTTATCTTCTTTTAAGGGATATTTACTAAGTGACTGTTAAATATGTAAGATTATTAAGCTTATTACAAGAAAATATTTCTATTTCTATTCTATTTCAATTTTTTCTATCTCTTTCTTTCTATTTCTATTTCTTTTCCATTTAGTTTTTATATCTATAAGATAGAATCCACACAAAACAGGCAAAACAAGTGTTAAGATGATGTTTAAGACATTAGCTTTTCTTCAAACCAGAGTATTTTTAGGTTTTATGCTTTATTTTAGATCACTTAGATGCTTAGATTATTGCGTAAAATAAGTGATTTTATCTTATTTTGAGATTTATGAAGGCCTAGATATATTTTCTTATTTTCAGATTTCTTGATAAGTACATTTCACTTGCTGCACTGGCAGATAATTTCACATGTTTCTCGTGCATTTTAGCTTAAAACAAGTGTATTTTTCTAGTTTTAAGGAGGGGGATTTTCGCAATGTACATAGTTGCTAATCCTAGTTCCTGAAATACGTTTTTCTTTTGCTTTATTAAGTTTAGTTAAAGTGTAGATGTTATAAATTCTGTGATTTGCTGTATTCTGCCATGTCATGATTGGCCCAGTAGTGTTTGCTTTGTCTTTTTTTGGTACATTTCTGTTGTTCTCTGCACATATATCAGAAAGTGACTGTCATGTTTATTTAATACAAGTAATGAAGTGAAGAGAGAAACGCTGTAACTTTACCTTTCCAGGACATTCTTCTTATTTTTAGACCTGTTCAAGTCCCAATAGTTTTCCACCTGTCTGCCTCGTACACTCATAAAAATGTGCCTCGCGGGCTTAGCTTTTGCTCCTATCAAAATGCAGCCGCTGCTCAGCAAAATGATAATTACTCACAGTTCAAAATGAAGATTGCATATTGGATGTAAAATGGCGCCATCTTCTTCTATATTGGACACAGCTGAAAACATAGTCCCGGAGAAATAGCTCAATCAGAGGCGTAATTTGATGTTTTAGGTTATTATTATTATCATTACAATCATGTTACAAAGGAAAATGTTTTTATTCAAATTAGGGCTGCACAATATGTCACAATCTGAGTGAAATCTAAGTTGAATTTGTGTAATTATGAAATCGCAAAGGTGGCAGTTATTTTGATAATAGTAGAATAGATAATGGCCTCTTAAGTTCATATTTCAGTCTCTGCTCAAATGTTAATGTGTTTGGAGGTGTTTGCAATAAGGTAGTGAGGGGAGAAGCTCTTGATTTTATTTCTTTTATTACTTATGGAACATTTGGGTTGGGGGTCGGTCATCTGCTTGTAAATATGTCATTGCTCTGACAGGAATGTTCCACAGTTTGACAGTAAACAGCTCTACATTACATTTATTCAGTTACAGGTAGTTTTATTGCTCAAAAAGAAAAAAGAGAAGCTGCACAGTGCACCTTTAAATAAAAGCACAAATACAGCAAAAAATACTGCAAAAATACTCAAGTAAATGTAAAAACATCACATGAAAAAATCTATGCACGTAATCGTACTAAAGTATAAAAATGTGTTTAAAGAGTAAACATTCAAAGTATTTTGTGCAGATGTGACATTTAATAAAGCTTAATGTAGTTCAGCAGAAACAGCTGAATCTGTTCTTGTTTGCTCAAACTATGAACGTGCTAAAAACAAACCCTCTTTTCAGCAGGTGTCAAACTATGAAAATACTTTTACTTTTTAGTCCTGTTCATAGATGTAGTGGAGAACTAATGGACTAGTGTAGTGGAAAACACTTTTAAATGTACTTAAGTAAAGTATCACGATCACAATTGCATTTTTCGTACAAAATCTTGAACAAGTTATCAGCTTCCTATGTTCATTTTGGCATCCGTCCTCAGCATCTTACACCTCCTGTTTTTATTCCTATTATATTCCATGTCTGGTTTGAGCTGACCCCAGGCTGATGCTGTGTAAACATGGTGGAAAAAGAAAAGAGCAGAATAATCCTTCCATTGAACAGCTCTGTGTCCCTGTCGCTCGTGGCAAACATCCAAGATGTGACTAACCAGATGCACCGGAGAAGAGAGCTGTTCCTACGGCGACGTGGCTCTTTACTCCAGCAAGGCCAGACACAGACACAGGCCTGGACCGACTCACACAAGCCTCGCAAAGCACCATCTCTGCTCAAGACTCAAAGATAATGCGCCTGGCAAATCCAAAATGAGAATTCTCTGTATTTTTTACAGATTGTTATCAGTCTGGTCCCTATTCCACTCCACTGCGTCTCAAACCTCGTCAAACATGGGCAGTCATTTTTCAGTGACACATGAAAAACAGCAAAATCATGTAATTAGGGATTATTATGCTGAGCGAGGTCATGGTGCAAATACAGTTAGATGTGTTTACAGATGTTACTGAAGATAGTTTACAGTCCCTGTCTTGACAAAATTGTTATTGTCCAGTGTGTGCCAAAAAAGAGAGAATTTATTTTTTGGCCATATCACTCAGCCCTGCCTCAGACTAACAAGCGTTTAATGCCGGGTTTATTGATTCTGCAGAAATCCGCTATGTTTTTCTGATCCTTTTCTTCTTCCCCATACGGACAGAGCATGTGTGTCCCCTCTGGCTAATCCACCTTGTCTGTGCCCATTTGAAAACTGGGAGATTCACCAGTGACCGGACTTACAGTTTTGAAGAAGTATTCGCTCGTACAGTGGAGCTCAGGCAAAAGAAACCGGAGAAAAGTTTCTAAAAAGTTCTACTGCACCATAATAATTAGAAAAACATGAAGACCTATCATTTGTATTTTAAAACCAGGCCTAATTTCATGCTCCTTTCAGTGGCAGAGCGATCATTTGTAAGGTGTAATTAGATTAGACCTGTACTTCTGATATATACTTGATTTATGTGTGGTGGTACGCAGCCAAATTTTTCTGTGGTGGACTGGTACTGGGTGTAAAAAGTGAAGTAACTTTAAATATTGTCCCTCTGAAACAAACTATAATTAAACATGAACAACGTTAAATCCAACTTTGACCCCTGATTTTAATTCCTTGGTTAGAAAAGGCCTTATATTAGATTTTTCCCATGTATCTGAGCAAAACAATTCTTTCCCCAGTCCACATGTAATTGTCCGATCATTCGGAAGTGCGTGTTGGTCTGAGCAAAACATGTTCACATTTAATTGTTCGATCATTCGGAAGTGCGTGTTGGCATGCTAGTTGTTGTTAGCTTTACTTTCCACTGTAAAACTCTGTAATGTCTGAAAGTTGCAACAGAAACTGCACATTGTTTAAAATGGATTTGCTCTTTTTTTCACGTATTTAAAAACGTAAAAATCAGATAATTTAAAGTTGCACTGCGTAACTTTCTGCCAAATGCTTGTCTCCATGACGAATATTATTGCTTTGCCTTAATGTTCCACAGTTTGGCATTCAACTTTTATATTTCCAAGCAGGTAATGCCAGTCTAAAATAAGGCTGCATGTTTTTCAGTATGTATTTTTGAGCAATAAAACGCACATTTAATGGAATAAGTATTTGATAGACACGTTTAATGCCACACTGCGGAACATAGTGATAACATGAGCAGCGTAATCTCAATCAGAAAAGTCGGGCAGTTACTTTAAGCGTCTTTCAGTAGCAGAAGGATCATTATGTGACCCAAGAAAATCAAAGTTAAAATCAACTAACCTCAACACTGAATCCCAGTTAATATTTCTACATCGCTTTTCGAAATCCATTTTTGAATTGCTAAGTCTTGGTTAATATTAACGAGAGAATCAAAAGTAGAGTTTATTCATGACTACACGTATTTAAATGGTACATGTTTGGGACTGTACTGACACAAAACCAGCTTCAAAAGAGACGATTTCCACATAATACTTGAGAAAATGAAGAAAAAGTCAACCAAACTCAGCGCTGAATCCTACTTATTATTCTGCACCACGTTTGAAATCTATTTTAGAATCGCTAAATCTTCAACATTAATCACAAAATTTAAAAATGAAGGTTTATTTTAAGACTACGCCAAGATTTAAAGCGCACTGTGTAACTTTTCTTGATCTTTCCATGCAGATATTATTGCTTTACCTTGAATGTTCCACCATATGACATTAAATCTGACGCGTAACTTGGCTTGGTAATCTCCTGTTTAACTAAAATGAGACAAGCTTAATGCCAAACTGCGGGATATACCAGGCAAAGCAGTCATCGTCATGGCGACAAGCATCTTTAAGGCATCTTTTCGGCTCGACGTTTCTCCCAGTTGCAAGAAATTGTCTCGGTAACGAAGCAATATAAAACAAGGCGTCACTCGGTTGATCAAGGGGATGTCAGACGAGTTTCCTGATTAAATACGCAAGTTTTTCTCCGCTCTCCTGACACTCCCACACACAATACCATGAAACAAAACACTCTGCGCTGCAAAAAAACCCAACTAGGCTAGCAGTATTTGTACAGTTTGAGTCTTTCAGTCGGAAAGTTGAAACTGCAACGCTGACTTCGCCCTCTTTATGCGGAGCGGAGCTGGATGGGACCCCCAGTAGTAACGCTTCCGTGTGGGCAGGAGCATTGTTCTCCACTTGGAAGATGTTCAGATAAGAGGCATTGTGTCAGAGATGCCCGAGCAAACAAAACGATGCCTTCAGGGCCCGCTTGGTAGCAGCTTTTTGTTTGGAAAAGGAGGTTATCGAGACCGGCTAGACAAAAGCGGGGGGGGGTGCTGGAAACTTTAAGAAGATTTTGATCCTAAACCTCAACTGAATAATCCACTAAGTGTGAATGGCGGGTGAAGATGCAAGAGTAAAGGTCCTATATTACACTAAATTGACTTTTCTGAGCTTTAAGCCATGTTAAAATGCTGTTTCCTCTTCAAAAACGTACCCGGAGTTGCGTTTTGTTTCATTCACACATGCTTGATTATTAGTATTGTCATATAGTGGTAATTTAATAGCAAATTTTTACCTTTTGTGTAGCAGAGATGTGCAATTCCAGGATTAAAATTGACCAAATGATTCAAGTGAAGGTGCGTAGAGTTTAAAAACGCAGTGGAGCACTTCCTTTATTACCGCATGACATCACAATTTGGAAGTGTTTTTTGTTTGAGAGAAAAACTCAATATGTTTATGAAGGGGAAACAGCATTATTACAACACAGATCAGAAAACGTCCCTTAAATCGCAAATAAATCGGCTTCTCAAATTGAATGGAAGCAATTAGCGAAACGCAAAGGCAGCACTTTTCGAGTACCATCGTTTTTCCTCCACAAAACATTTCTTGTCTAATTCCGCGTAAAAACTGCAAACCCTGGAGTTTAGATCTGTACAAACCTTTTTTGAAATGGGACTTTTGTCTTAAGATTGTCAGTCCTCTGCGTTCGGTCTTTTTCTCCCAGGCAAATTGAAGAGTCTCATTATTTAAACATAAATTATGACTCTAATCACGCTCACAATGCTTTTCTGAAGAATTACATTTAGATATTTCGCCCAAATCGTTCAGATCTAAACGACGGCATCAAATTTAGGAATATGGAAACAGGATCCCAGTAATCCGCTACATCTGCTCAGGTACTTAAAAAACACTGATGGATTGTGCATTAGATTGAAAGCCTTGAGCGGGGCAGAATGGATCTAAAAGTGCTGAGTGAGTAACTATAAGTACCTATCAAGCCGCCATTACCCTTAATGCAGTGTAATAATAAGGATACAGACCTTGAATGTGAATTATTTAGTTAAGTGGTAAATGCTCTATACATTAAGCCATGCTGTTCCTAAGA
The DNA here is from genome assembly GCA_000787155.1 of Scartelaos histophorus. Lineage (NCBI taxonomy): Eukaryota > Metazoa > Chordata > Actinopteri > Gobiiformes > Gobiidae > Scartelaos > Scartelaos histophorus. The sequence goes on along the minus strand of KN491523.1, from coordinate 14,539 downwards.
ATGTACTGATAATATAATTGACCATAGATATAAAACAGACCAGTGGTTTCCAAAGTTTTCACCTCAAGTACCACCTCACGAAAGATAAGACTGTACAGAACCACCAAACCTAAACCAGGTCTATAACAATCAGTCAGTCTTTATTTATCGAGCCCTTTACAACGCACACGGTGACCAAAGTGTTTTCTATTAAACGCAACACGATATAAAAGACTTGGACTTTATTGATCCACAAGGGGAGGTTTTGGACACAGTAGCTCACACATCACAATATACCATGTTTTTTGGGGCTATAAAGTGCACCGGATTATAAGGCGCAGTATCAAATAATATGTCAGTTGTGTCATTGTCCACACATAAGGAGCATCGGATTATAAGGCACAATAAGAGAAACAAAACGTGTGTCGGATAAATCAAACTTTATTCAGGTCATTTACAATAACTCTCAGTTGTAGCTAACACAAAAATACAAGTTTAACAGTTGGTGATTTGGGCATCAAACATGCCCGGATCCCTCTCAACATTGTTCAGTATTAACACAAAAATACAAAACCTGAAATCTGCATGGTGCATGTCTCTTAACAGGTGCATTTTGGGTCCTTGAACACCACACGGCAGAACTACCGGTATGTTGCACAGTCGCCCTATATGTCGCCAACATATTACTCCTCCTGACTCGCCCACTAATACGTTATTAGACTAATGTGGACAACATCAAATCGGTTGGAGGTTAAACACAACCAAAGGTCATACATAAGGCCACTGGATTATAAGGCCACTGTTGATTATTGAGAAAATGTCATGATTTTAGATGCGTCTTATAGTCCGAAAAATACGGTAGTATAAAAACAAAGAGTAAAAATATAAATGGTAATAAGACATGCAAAACATTAAACAATTAAATAGAGAGAATTACACAAAGAGTATTGAAAGCCAAAAACTGGTCTATTCCAAGTGTAAACTAGGACTAAACCAGGTCTAAAAATGCACTACATCATTACTATGGTAGTTTTAGCCAATACTTGACCCAAAGAATGCACAAAAACTGCATAAAAGTGCCTCTTAATTGCATTCTTAATACAAATTTTCAAGTTGATGACAATGATATAGGTATTTCATTTTACAACTTACTGCTACTTGCTACTACTACTACCGCTACTTCCTGTATTTTTGTACTTTTCTTCTTTGTACCTTTTCAAACCGCTTCTTTAACATGGACTGAGTAATTTTTTATCTAGAAGGTCCAAAAACGAGAAACAAGCCCTCTCATGTTATTTTTGCATGTTTTTGCAGTAGAGTAGAGTCAATACAAGATATATCTGTTTAATGGCGCACTGGGAAACATGCAGGCCAAGTAATAATGCATCTTTATCTAACATAAAACTATGATAAATATTTCCACAGATCATATGCACTTGGTACAAATGTAGAAGACCACCAGAAAGCGCGAGTAGCACAGTTTGAGAAACATTATAATCCACTGCACTGTCTCTGGACCATCTCAATACTGAACCCACCCATTACCGCAGCTCTTTATTTTTATTTAATGTACATACAAACCTGGGCTTAAGCATAACCCTTTGGTAGTCCTATTTAAGTCCTCTTTACTGCAGCCGCTCTTAACAATTACAGTTCATTTTATTTTTCAATGGGCCACTCTCTTCATCCAGACGCACTTTTAAATAAGACTCTCAGCCTTTAAAAACACATCTAGCCCTTATGGATTCTGCAGCAAAAGTGAGATTGAATACTATTATTTCTTCTCAAAGAGTGACGGTCAAATTGCAGTATAGCCAGCACAACAGGCAGTCACTCAATGTATAATTACTCATTAAAATTAAACGATGGCTTAAGCAATTTGGTGTCAAAACTTTTTAATGGCGCCTCTAAGAGAATCCGACGGCGTGCGGGTTGTTTAGTATAACATGTCATCCCCCTGTCAGTCGGGAGAGGATGTTTATGCAAAGCTCGGTGGACTCGGAATCGTAATTCACACGGCGGTCAGTGCAAGCCCGCAATTTGAAACCCAGAGAAGTGGACCACACATACTCACCTCTGTTTAATCACAGGAGGAGGCTAATGTGCCGTTACTTCCGCCCCACCTGCAGAACAATGGGCCGGTGCAGTGGGCTCTGGCTTTGCTTCCTGTGCTTAGAGTATACGTACTACAGATACACACTCTACCCAAGACGTCAGCCAAGTGCTAGTACTTTATATCACTATTAGGGTCATAATATCTGCAGTAAAGTGAGGAAATTCCCTGATGAATAGTGTTGGATGCTAAAATTTCCAACTTGATTTTGATACTGAATCTGATACTGCAGCGATAGCAAAAACATTCTTTCTTTAGACAATATAATTTCATTTGATTTCAATGTTAAATTACAATACTTGATGATGTTTTTAGCTCATGTTTTTTCCAATAAAGGACATGACGTGTGTCCAGTTGCAATTTTTTCAGTTAAAAAGGTTCAAATTTCATCATAATTCTCTACATACCTGTAGTACCTCTGACCTCCATGAAACCAAATAATTTTTTCAGAAATTATTAGTTATTCTGCTTGTTTTTTGGACTTAAAATGTTAAAATGTCATGTGGTGCGACCGTCCACGTAACTTCTGATTTTTACACTTCTTTAAAATGACTCTAAATCTAATCAAATGTGTTTTTTTGGGTTTTTTTGGCATATTTTCTGAAGTGTTTTTAGTCTCACATGAAATTTCAGCTTTTTTGAATAGATATTTCCCCCATAATCAAATATTTTCCAAGCGTGTCCATGTTTTCAAATATCATGTTTTCATGTTTTCAAATATCAATATGTTCATATTACTCAGAACTTGATTAAAATCCCAAACATGTTTTAGAAAATAAAACAATTTTAAGGTTATTCTCGATCGCACCACATGATATTTTTTAAGATGATAGCTAATTCATGTACATAAGAAAACTTTTAAAAATGCTTAATATAAATGTCAGTGTCATATATTTGAAAAAGTTCAATAGAAACAAAATTTTAAAATGTGCCTGTTACACATTATTGACTCATTTAA
>KN491523.1:0-11466 GCA_000787155.1 Scartelaos histophorus | reverse complement strand
GCAACCGTTTAGCTTAAAAAAACAAATATAAAAAAAAAAAAAAAAAAAAAAAAAAAAAAGGAATAGCTGAGGAGATGCTTATATATTGCCTATCCTATAAAAGTAGATTATTAAGATTATTAAGATACTGAAGCAGCTTTACAATAAAACATTGTTGTGGAAAAATTATATATATACCTCTTGAAGAAAAATGCATTTAATCCATTTGTGAAGCTCGATGAGTTTTTGGAACACAGACCAAAATTTATTGTTACAGAATATGGAGAGATGGAACACAGACCAAAATTTATTGTTACAGAAAATATGGACAGAGTCTAGACCTGCCCTGGCCCAGAGACCAACAGCCTCCCCTCACCAGCAGCATGACACTGACTGCCCCATGTGCCCCAGAGCATCTCCTGCCCAGAACATCTGAGATCTCCCCCAGACTGCCACCTTTTACCCACTTCTGCCCCTTCAACCCCCAGAGCCTTTAACTCTGAGTATTTATACAGAAATACAAGTTACATATCGTCACCTTCCTAAAATAATCGCCTAAGTCACTTTTTGCCTAAGTTTACTTTGCCACAATTTTAATTTTGGGGGGAGTTTTTTGTGTTTAATGAAAAACCTGGAAAAAATGACGTAAGCGATTATTTTAGGAAGGTGTCGATATCAAAGCAGAGTGACACTTTAACAGATTTCCTAATCCAATTCACTTACATTTGAGGAGCTAAAACAGCTAAGGGTGAGACATCTGGAGGGTCTGCTGAGTTTTACACATGTTAATCACAGGTACAATTAACATTCATTTACACAAAGGCAGATAGAGAGAAATCTTTCCAAAATGTAAATTTCCATCACAGCATCATGACCAAAACACACATTGTTGGCAATAGACACAAATACAGTTCTCAATTTTGCATTTAATTTGGTAATCACTGATAATTTGCTTCTATTACCACGTTGTCTTATATCTGTGTAAACCCACAGTCGTCCAGTATGTTCCATTGTGATTCATGGGGTATATTAGACTACTATATTAGACTCAAGTTCATTCTTAAGCTGTTCAGGAAAGATTATTTGCTGTTCTGTGAATTTTGATACTAGTTTCCGTATCGATACAGCCTGCTATAGATCTTAACAATCAGGAACTGACCATTTTGTTTTGTATTTGAGTTGGGCTGAACAATATATTGTAAATAAATCAAAACTGTTGTTTGAGTTGGTGCAATTATCAAATCACAAAGACTGCAATTATTCAGACAATAGGACGTCCTCCAAAGAACAAAATTATCAAATCACAAAGACTGCAATTATTCAGACAATAGGACGTCCTCTGCAAAGAACAAAATATCCTGTCTTATTATATGCGTAGTTTAGAATTCAATAAACATGCTCTGAAATGCATAGGATTCTTGTATTAGTTTATCAGTCTTCTCTCAAATCCTGCAGTTGTTTACCATGTGTAGTATGAACAGAATCCTACTTTTAAAACATATATCAAGTCTAATCACCTCAATACTTGTCAGAAAATTCACAATTACACTTTTTCCATTTGCGCAGCTTGATTTGAGAGCGTGTTTTTTCCGAATTCTGTGTCAAAAGACATAATATTGGTTTTACAAATGATTTAATGGGTGAGAATATTCAGTGCTTTCTGGGAAGCTTTGACCGGGCACATGTTTGCATAAAACAGGTTGGCTCATCTGCATTTCCACAAAGGACATTGGTACTGGCTGGGCTTGTTTTGTAAACATGGGTGACCCTGACAGAAAAGCAAACCTCCCCAGCTCCAGAAGTGGCTTTTGAGTACTTTATATTTAATAGACCATAATTAAAGGTGCACTTTGCTGTTGAAGGGTGCAACACTTGCTTGCCACCATGCAAATGTGATTATTTGCATTGAATGTTCCACAGTGTGACATTGAGTTTTATATCTCCATGGAGACAAGTGTGTGATATGACATGTGATGGTTCAATTTAATTCAATTTATTTTTGTACTGCCCAAAATCACAACAACAGTTTTCTCTGCAGGCTTCACAAAATTTTTAATTTAGCAAACAGAGATGTCCGAGAATGAAGCAGAATAAGAAAAATAATAATAATTAATAATTCAAAAATACAGAATGTCCAACAACAAGCAGGCAAATGGATAATTGTCTCCCAGCATCTCCTGTCCTTAGACCTTCCTTCTTTGGCAAGGAAAAACTCAGGGAAAAAAAAAAAAAAAACAGTGGGAAAAAAACTGAGGAACCTCGAGGAGAACCACAGTGAAGGAGAGATCCACAATGATGGTAGAAAGCCAACCTGCTAAAATCTGGGGAGGTTTTTCAAAGTTTTTCAAAGCAGTGTGGAGAAATAAAATCACCTGTAATTGAATAAATGCAAAATGGACATGTTTAATGCCACTGTGGAACATTCCAAAGGAATATTTCTATGAAGGTAAACAGGTGGTGGCAGAATTAAACTAAGCTTGGCCTCTCACAATAATTACTAGATTGACTGATTAGTAACATCGAGCTGTGACTATATTTTTTGTAGCTCTGTATTTTTTGTTTTGTCATGAAAACCTCTCCTTAAAAAAGTAAAAGTAAAGTGCTCGTTTAAAAATGTACTTAAAAGTATTAGTTTGTAGTTTTTTTCAGTATCTTTTTTTCTGCTCCAACTATGAACATCTCAGCAGGTTTCAAGCTATAATAAAAAATACTTTTACTTTTTAGTCCTGTTCAAAAACATTGTGGAGCAGAAAGTACAGATGCTCTCAAATGTAGTGAAGTAAAAGTCAAAGATATACAAGTACACATATATATTACTACTTATACTGTATTACTTATGTTCTAGTACTGGACTGGACATAACGTTGTAAATTAGTACTGAAACCCGGAGTTAGCATGACTCATTACTGTTAACCATTCATCCCGTGTACATGACAGTGGTTAAACATTAAGTCTATATGCAAACACCACTGCGCCTTATCTGTTCTGAATTCTAGTCTGGCTTGATATCGTTTGGTATGCAGGTACATCAACGAAAATATTTGGACACCGACTCCCCGTCTCATTCCTATTTCATACTATACGCTGCCATTGTTTGCATAGCGCAGTACAGTTTTGCTCGTAATCATTTTTATATTTCACCATTATTTCTGCATGCTTAGCTTTTTGATACACACTGTGCTGTCCAAACATTAATAAAAAGAGTGATTTTAGAAGGATGCCTGCAGCTATGTATTCTCATAAAGACAGCCCATTATAAAAGTGAGCGCTAAGACTCGAGATATTTGGTTAGATTCATTCAGTGCGACTAAGTTACACTCAGTACTTCCCCAGAGAAAGAGAAAGAGAAGGAGCTGGTGTCTCTAACAATGTATTTTTTATACACTTTCAGGCGTAATAACTATTCTCTGTGCAACATGGGAGACGGGGCCGACTGGTTTTATCATGTCACAGAAAAACTGCAAACTCGGGATTCCCTTTTTTGTATAAAGTGACGTTTAATGGTATTTGTACGTTCTGAAGTAGTATTTTTGTCTTATGTCTGGTTTTTAGAATAGCTCGTTTTCAATAAAAGTTTATATTACCGATTATCTCCTGCTTAGGAAGAAAGTCAAAACTGAAGCGGTAAAGCGACATTTTCCTTTTTTATAGTTTCTCTACCTGATTTTCTGTCGTAAAACCATGAAAAACTGAACTAGTGCAATTTAAACGCTTATTCCTCACTTCCCTTATACGTTGTTAGCATTCTAATAAGTCACCATGGTAACAACAACTAGCATGCTAACACATACAGTATTTCCTGATAATCGGACAATAAAATAAAACGCTTTTTGATTAAATCCAGACAGAATACACACTCTTTAAAAACTAAAACCTCCACCATGAAGATGCTATTGCAATAACATCTCCATGGCAACTGGTGGACACGCTACCAGAAAAGTTACATAGTGCACCTTTAATAATTGATATAATGATGATAAAAATAAAATAAAACACTTTTTAATGAAATGCAGACAGAATACACACTCTTTAATAAGTAAAGCCTCCACCATGAATATATTGCAATAACATCGCCATGGCAACTGGTGGACGCCCTACCAAAAAAGTTACATAGTGCACCTTTAATAATTGATATAATGGTGATAAAAATAAAATAAAAAATGCTCTTTCTTAGAGAATAGATCTAAAATTATATAACACTTTTGGCCTCTGCACTCGTTCTGATATAAATCCATCCAATGAGTGCGTAATTCTGATGCTAATTGTAGTATTGATTAGTATCTGCTTATTATATTTTACAAAAACAGACAAAAAATAAGTTAAAAAACAGCAAATAAATTCATCAAAACTTCTACTCCTGCACCATTTTAACCAGTGAAACCTGAGGCCACTGAAAGGTTTTGGGTTCAGTCCCTCCCGTACAGCTCCACTCTTCACCCTCTTGATGTGCGGACGCGTTAGGGTGATTGTGATTGATGGTGGTGGAGGAAGCCTGAATGGCAGCCACCTTTTTGAGTGAGTGAATGAATAATGTATCAGAGCTATGAGAGACTTGACAGGATTGTAGAGACATAAATCAAATCCATTACTATTATTAGGAAGTTTTGGGGGGGAATGTTCGCAGTAGTTGGTTCCGTAATGGGGTTAGAAACTTGTATTTTGCAAATTTTAAGGGGACACACTGTACAAAATTGACTTTTATAAGCTTTAAACTATGTTATGACAGTGTTCCCTTGTCATTAGCTTTTTTATTTTTGATTGATTCATGCATGTTTGAGTAATCCTATTTTCATCTACCCACCCATCTCCACCCACTGCTCTATTTTCTGTGCCAGTCAGGATTTCAGCAGAATCACTGAGCGAAGTACTGAACACTGGATGATTGGTGATCTATATTAAACATATATAGAGAGATATTCTGGATTGTTAAAAAATGCAATCATATATGTAGGCTTAAATAATCAGTTCTGTGATTTTTAACATGAAGTAAACTGACCTGTTTAAGCTTTTAATATGTCTTCTTTAAATCAGAACTTACTTTTTGATCCAGATTTTTCAGTTGTGATATCTTTGTTGATATTACAGCTTTAAGTATTTGCCGATATTCGATATTAAACGATACCAGTGTAGGAATTGTGTGGAAAAATGTTAGTAAAGAGTCCAATCAGGGTATTGACTGAACTGATATAATGGAATCTATACCCAATACTGCAGATTTCCTTGGATTGGCACAGATGTATTCAAAAATACAGAATGCCCAACAGCAAACAGGCAAATGGATAATTGTCCCAGCATCTCCTGTCCTTAAACCCTCCTTCTTCGGCAAGGATAAACTCAGAAAAAAAAAGAAAAACAGTGGGGAAAAAAACGAGAAACCTCGAGGAGAACCACAGTGAAGGAGAGATCCACAATGATGGTAGAAAGCCAACCTGCTAAAATCTGGGGAGGTTTTTCAAAGTTTTTCAAAGTAGTGTGGAGAAATAAAATCACCTGTAGTTGAATAAATGCAAAATGGATGTGTTTAATGCCACTGTGGAACATTCCAAAGCAATATTTGTATGAAAGTAAACAGTAGTGGCAGAAATAAACTAAGCTTGGCCTCTCACAATAATGACTATATTGACTGGTCAGTGACATCGAGCTGTGACTATATTTTTTGTAGCTCTATATTTTTTGTTTTGTCATGAAAAACTCTCAAAACTCAATACTACAAATTTCCTTGGATTGGCACAGATATTCGATATGAGTAATGGTTTTGGTGCATCTCTAATCATAATTCAGTGAAATCGTCATAATAGTTATTCAGAATTTATGTTTGTTTTATGAATGCAATATGATCTATAGCTTGTCTCACCTTTGTTCTTTTCTTTATTAACTTTAGGCAGCTGGACTTTACATAACTTACCCGGTATTTTTCATTTTAGTGTTTTCACGATACTGAAATTTCAAACTCGATTTTGATACTAAGGAATAGACTTGATATTCGTATTAATTCTTTACTTTACTAGTACTTTCTTTTATATTACCACGTGGTCTTATATCTGTGTAATCCCTTCAAAGTCCGGGTAGGTCCCATAGTGCTGCATGGGCGTATATACTCCTCTATGTGGGCTTATATTTGTTCAGATACAGTTCATTTTAAAGCTTTTCATAGTTCATTTCTGTTCTGCAAATGTGACTTTTTAGTATCGACGCTTGCTCACATTAGTATCTACTTTCAATACTAGTTTTAATATCAATTTGCGTCTGATTTATGACATTTTTCACAACCTTAGTTCATTATTTTAGTTACTTATTAGCCCAAATTTCCTTTAATTAAACTCTCCTTTTGCGTGAGTCAAAATTAGCCTCAGTCAAACCTGTGAAATCATTAACACGTTTCACGACAGCATATTTTGTTGTGGTACAAGCAGATATTTTCATAATTGGCACGTTCTCTATTTAGACTCTATGAATTCTTCCCAATAGTTGTTGTTTTTGTTGTTAGAAGATAAATATAACTGACTCTTTTAGCACAACTCCCACGTGGTCTTTGCTTTACCAGGAATGTAGACTTTTCCTTTTCCTCTTGGCTGTACCCAGAGGTGGAAGGTAACGCAGTACAGAAGTAAAAGTACAGGACTTAAATGTGCTTTGTGTAACTTTGCATTGTATATTATTGCTTTGCCTGAATGTTCCACTGCATTCAGCTTTTCTTAGGGTCAGATTTGAGACAAGACTGTGATTTTTCAATGCATTTCTGAGTGAAAAAGCACATGTAATTGAATAAATATTGGATAGATAAGTTTAATGCCATAGTGTGGAACATTCCTGCCAACCCTTAACCCAGGCACAGTAATAACATGCCATAGTGTGACCAGAAAAGTTGCACAGTGCACCTGTAAATACACATTTTTGGTACATTTTACAGTGGATACTTTTTACTTTTACTTCACTACATTTGAGAACATGTATCTGTACTTTCTACTTTTAAAGACCTGGCCTGAAAAGTAAAAAGTACAGCTAGAAAAACTAAGAAATCAGTGGAATCACTTAAAATCTGCAAAATTCTTTTTCAAAATCACTACTTTAATTGTTTAATACTTTTACTTTTTACCTTTTAAGCACATTTTAGGTCATTTTATACTGTTACTGTTAAGCAGATAGTTTCCTGTGATACTTTTACTTTAGCTTGAGTAACTTTTTACCTTTGTATGTGTACATTTACTAAACAAAACTGAGTACTTCATCCATCACGATTATAGCACATGGTGTACACACATTCCCTTTCATTTAAATCTGCTTTGTTTGTGATTTGCATGCAGAAAATACAATACAACTTGCATTATTTGAAGTTCACTCGGGTTTTTTTTTTTCTCATATACACTGACACAACAGATTATCTCATTACTCACCAGAATATTTTGCAGGCTTTGTGAAAATTTAAAAGAACAGATTTAAAAGACCATATGCTTAATGCCACATAAAACATGAGCGATTCAACACCAGCGCTGTAAAAACGTCTGGATCTCAAATGAAGATATGGATCAAACGTTTTAAAATGGAGATTTGTAGCTAAAGAAAAAAGATCTGATTATACAGGAAGATGCGATTGTTGTGCCGAATTTAATACTAAAATTTAAAAGGAAAAGGCTGCAGACATGATACAAATTTTGAGTTCACAATGATATTAAAAAAAGCACTTTTCAACACAGAGTCATAGTAGTTTCTTTTCTGGTGGGGTGGCCTTCTTGTTTCCATGGAGATGTTGTTGCTTTGTCTGGAATGTTGCACACTAGGGCATTACAGCATCTTGTATTTATCCAATTAAATCTGTCTTTATTGCAAAAGTGTCACTAAAAACCTGCATTCTTACTGTGAGCGGGTTCGCCTCTTCACAGATCTGACTTGTAAGTAACAGGAGGTGTCCTTGGAGATACACAACTTTAATGCCACACAGTGAAACATTCTTGTTGAAGTAATAACTGTTGCTTACATTACTATGAGGTCTAACACTGTTCTGATAGAGACAGACGACGCTACTTCATTATTGTAGTTATGAAGTAGTTGTGAAGTTATGAAGTAGTTAGTAGTTATGAAGTAGTTTGTGGTTATGAAGTAGTTATGAAGTTATGAAGTAGTTTGGTTTTATGAAGTAGTTATGAAGTTATGAAGTAGTTTGTAGTTATGAAGTAGTTATGAAGTTATGAAGTAGTTTGTAGTTATGATAGTTCGTAGATATGAAGTAGTTTGTAATTATGAAGTAGTTTGTAGTTATGAAGTAGGTAGTAGTTATGAAGTAGTTATGAAGTTATGAAGTAGTTCGTAGATATGAAGTAGTTTGTAGTTATGAAGTAGGTAGTAGTTATGAAGTAGTTATGAAGTTATGAAGTAGTTCGTAGATATGAAGTAGTTTGTAGTTATGAAGTAGCATTGTCTGTCGCCATGGAGACTGTCAGGTACACAGCAAAAACTGGAGGGCTAAAATTTCCGGGTAAAATATTGTTGTTTTTCAATCAAAAAGTGTTGTTAACTATTTTAGAATTAAATGGGGGTTCAAGTTGTGGTTATTTGCCAGTTGATAAGGTTGAAGGTAATTTAATTCCCTTAGTGTTAATTTGGCACCTCCCACCCATCAGAGAAGACCAGTTTTGTACATAAATTCATCTTAAATTAACTAAAATAAAGTCTAAAAATAAAATACTTTGCTGTGTTGTTTAGCTAAATCAGGATAACCCTACAAAGTGTCATCCATTTACTCTCAAAACGAACTCTATATTGAGTTCGAGGTTAAACAGGAACTCTGCTCCAGTGTTACTTAATTAACATTTCCAAAAATGGGACTCATATAAACTCAAATGAAATGTTATATTTGATTCTGTGAGAGTCAATTTTAACACACACAGTTCCATATTGCACTGTTAAATGTTACTGTATTAGTTCTGATAGAGACACAGATCATTCTAAAGTTTTCTCATAAGTGGTTTTATCTATTATTAGTATAGATATTAGTTTCAATACGATAAAAAAAGCTAAAATACTCCAGCTAATGTGTTAACCAGGCCTGTTGCCCACAGTCTGCCCCAGCGACAGTGAAGTTTGGGTCAAATGCACATGCCAAATCTCCCTCTCATAATAAAGTGAAGTAAAGTTACCTTCACTTTCAATTTTCCAAATCGCACAAGCTCTTCTTTTAACACACGGGCACATTCAATTAGCATTCACTTCAGCCGAACCGTCAGAGTCAATTGAACAAACAAATAGTTGTTGTTAAAGGACTACGCACCGGGTTAGCTGGAGGTATTAAAGCTGCAGCGTTTTGACTAATGAAGCAGGAGCTGGCTAAAAAACACTGCACCACCACCAGCAGCACCGAGCCTGTTTTCCGTCTCCGCAGCTGTGATTAGGTAATTCGGGAAATTGCCACAACTAAATTAAGGAATTTCTGGTCCGCAATTAATCTATTTACCATGCACTAAAGTGGTCATTATGGCAGTCTTTCGCAGATTCCTCTTTGACACAAGATCTTTCAAGCTTCATGGTTTTGGATGTGCAGAATTACTGGGTTTGTAATTCTGAGTTTGCTTTAAGGTCAATGCAGTGTGATAAATTACAGTAAAAATGCAATAAACAGCGTGTATCACAAAACGGCCTTGCATCCACCATATTTTATTCAAAGCGATTCGCGATGATTTATGTGTAGATTATGAAGACTGTCGAGGTCCGAGATTGTTTCTGAGGAAAATGAGACGGGATGAAATGTTTGTAATCACTAGCAATCAGTATTCTTGTCTTGTAACATCAGAGGGGCTTTATTACACAAAATGGATTCTTGTGCGCTTAAATTATGTTAGGATGTTGTTAACTTATTGAAAACTTAGCTGTTTTTTCCTGTTTTCTAATCTCCAAACCTCCTTGTGATGTCACGCAGTGGTAGTTTTCCAGTTAGCTGCTCCTTTTTACCTTTTGTTCTGTGGAGACTTTCAATTTCAGAGGTGAAATCATTCGAGTCTAGAGAAGCTTTAGGAGCTTAAAACACTATGGAGCACTTCCTGTATTATAAGAATGTTTCAAAGACTGTTTCGCTGTTTGATTTTTTGACTTTCTATTGGTTAAATCAACAATTTTGCTAAGCCCCGCGAGGCCAGTTTTGCCGTAATTTCAGGCTTTACAAAAATAAATCGAATTGAAAACGAATTTGAAAACACTTCTACCCCCCGCATTAACATCTCTCACATCTGTTTTTGTCACCTCGAACCAGACGACTCCTCAAACCGCCGGCTTTCTCGATAAATAATTCAGCCTCCTTGTCTTTGGGAGTATTTCTGACCTAACGCGATCCATGTTATTACCCTAAAAAGTGTCACGAAGGAGGAGAGGAGACGAGAGGAGCTACTCCACTCGGCAGCTGCACTTCTCCGGCCTCATCGCTGTGGAATGACCAGAATGTTAACGTGCGTCTAGTTCTGCCAGTTTAGCGCCGAAAACTCAAAAGAGAAACGATTTCGAGCGTGAAGACCCCTGTCGGACCCCTCCTCCCCCACGCCCCGCTCTCTCTCCCGCTCTTTTCCACTTACTCACTGCAAAAACTAAGTCCCATTTCCTCAAATTAAGAAGATTTCACTTGATTTGAGCAGATTTGGCTTGACAAGTAAAATGAACTACCAATGAATGAAGTCTTTTATTTTTTAACATACGATTTACTTTCTTATTTCAAGCGAGAAGAGTTGTCCTTTCTGTTATCTTAAGTGTAACTAGGCGTATTTTCCTTTTTCAGCTGCAAAAAGACTTAATCATTTCACTCAAATCTGCAAAAGAAGCTCCTAATCGAAGCCATTTTAACCCCTCAAGATTGAAGTTTTTGCAGTGCGCTCTAAGGACTATGACCCCGTCCATCTATCTCTGTCACCGGCCTCGCCCACACGCAGACACGGCTGGTCAGCGTTGCCCCGGGTTACCACTCCTCTGCCGCGCTCTCCTCGAACTCTCAAAGCCGTGACCCGCCCCACTCGACCCCCGTCACCTCTGTCTCCGAGCGTAATGGGAGGTGAGCTGCAAACGTGACCCCCCCCGGACTCTGAGCTTTTTTGTCATCGGGGTGTCAAAAGTCAAGATCTGTATTTATTTATACTTTATACTTTTTTGTTTGGAGAAAGTTTGGAGTTTGCGTTGACCAAAAGTTGCAGAGTCAAAGGAGCGACTGGCATTCTTAGGGTTTTGAGCGCTTTCTTGTCTCAGTGGTCACACAGACAGCCCACCTAAAAAAGACTTCACAAGCTGCTGTAGTAAAGCAACTATTCAGACACAAGATGAGCTAAGTCTGGGGTATTTTTGGTTTATATATCGCACAAAAGGTCATAAATCACACAAAATTGACTTTAAGACATGTTATAATGTGGTTACTCCCTCTAAGGCTATGTTCAGACTGCAGGGCTCAATGCTCAATTCGGATTTTTTGGATAAAATCCGATTTTTTGTGCGATTTCCAATTAAATGTGACTTGTCTGT
>KN491522.1:0-10565 GCA_000787155.1 Scartelaos histophorus | reverse complement strand
TGTTGCTGCTGCTACTGTCACTACTTCTACTGCTGCTGCTACTACTACTACTACTACTACTACTACTACTACTACTACTAGGAGGCCATTTGAACATGTTTACATAGTGACCAATACCAAGAAAAGGTGTCTAAAGTTCATTAAAAGGAATCATTACTACTACTGCTATTGCTACTGCTACTACTGCTACTACTACTGCTACTACTGCTACTACTACTGCTACTACTACTGCTACTACTGCTACTACTACTGCTACTACTACTGCTACTACTACTACTACTACTACTACTACTGCTACTTCTACTACTAGGAGGCCATTTGAACATGTTTCCATAGTGACCAATACCAAGAAAAGGTGTCTAAAGTTAAGTTAAAGGAATATCATTACTGCTACTTCTATTGCTACTGCTACTACTACTACTACTACTATTTCTGCTATGAAAGCTTCTACTACTGCCACAGGTGTTACCAGTAGCAAGAAAGAAGCCTCATCGATCACCTACTATTACTATGACTACTAATATAACTATTTAACTTCCAACTACTACTGTCATTTATATAGGAGGTTACTGGCAGGATATTTCTTTTGCTGGAATGTTCCACAGTATGAAATTAAACTCAGCTACTGTATGTCCACGGAGACCAGCTAATGACACCACCAGGCCAAGTTACAGGTTAGATCTGCGGAGAGAGTGAGGTGTTTCTTCAGGACTAAAAACAGCGGTGAGGGAATAAATGATAGAAACGGCGATATCCCCACGGAGACAAGCGGCATATACTCGACCCCAGAAAAGTTACTTAGTGCACATTTAACCTTCTTACCTCCCTCCTCTGCACTTTGCTACACTGATTAAACTCTCCCTCAGTCCTCCGCATTCCTCCACTGAGAATCATTTACCATAGAGAAGCAGGAAGCCACTGGAATATTATTATCCACACATCGTTAAAAACACTTCAAACCGGAAGTTTTGTGAACCATGTAACACAAAACTAATTCAATTTACAAACTCATTCACATACAGGAAAGTGTTGCTCTCATATTTCTTTTTCGAGCACTTTTGGAGATTTTTCTGTCACAAATGCTTTCCGCTCATCACCTCTATAACCGATTATATAAAGCTTCAGTCACATTCAGCCCCGAGCAGTGTTTTGTGTGAGCACCTGTGGCAATGACGCACAGAAATATATGAGAAAAAAGACAGAAATTATCTTTTGATGCTTGATACTCGAGGTGACGTTGGCGGTGACAGATTAAATTCGAGTAATCACGAAGACGAGAGTTGAGATGTATCCGTCAGTGTGGAAAAATATGACCTATTTCGTCAAATCAAGAAACTTTCCAACTCGGATTGACGAATTTTAGAAGTTTTCTATACGACAGAAAGATGGCAAATGCAAATATATGATCATAATATTCGATACACATTTGTGCACGTAAGATCCTTTTAGCGTCTGTGTGTTGACAAGCTCGGAGCAGTTTTCTGTCTCAACTAAAACTACGATGAAGATTCTATAAAAATCCTCTATTACTCCAAAATGATTCTTGTGAGGTTTGTTAGAATGTTGTTACCTTCTCGAAAACAGACCTGGAGTTATGTTTTATTTCATTCACACAGATTAGGGAATAGTATAATGTAGATCCTTTGAGAAATTGCAAATAAAAATTCTAAAATGGAGGCAACTGGAAGCAAAAATGAAGTGGAACATTAGGTCATTTTAATGGGAAAACTGGGATTAACTTCAGAATATCACAAATTATGACAATTTAGAAAATGAAAACCACTCAGATACATGTGAGAAATAACATTTACTATTGTGTTTTACGTTATTTGTTTATTTGCCAAAAGATTATGATAGAAACTTTAGCATTTTTACAAAGACAAAATCATACAAAAATATGGATCCCACAACAGTTATCACTGCATCTACAGCTCAAATACTATTTTAAGGGTTAGAAAACAGTATTTTTCTCCATCCTTCTTAACAGAGAAGCAAACTAAATAAGATTTGTACCTTGAAAATTCAAAATAGCTGCTTATTTTGTGTTGTAATGTCATAAAACCATAAGCATTTAGTTCTGCTTGTCTAATCATTGCCTCCAGTCCAGAATTTCGAACATTCTGATGAGCACTTTTATAGTTTTGTTTTTGTTTTCCTTTTGGCTTCTTCACTCTGCTAATTGACATACAGTGTATTTAAGGCTGCAATCACAATCCACAAACACCACATCAAAAACTGGGACTAAACCCAGAACTAAATCTGAACTAGACCAGGACTTAAACAAGACTAGAATAGCCCTGCAACCAGCATAACGCGAAGAACTGCTTTTCAAAAATGACAGCATATTCTTAAAATATATCCACTGCCCTGTACTTACGTTGCAATTTATTAAGTTGTTATATCAAGATCTATTTGTGATTTAAAATAAAAAAGTAAAATAATATTGGTGTGTGTCATAGATTATAAGTAGAAAATGTCTAAATATGTTTTCTTTACCATTTGGTTTAGATGTTTCCTCATCACAAACATACCTAGAGTTGTGTTTTGTTTCTTTCACACATTTTTTACACACAAATCCTGCATATTTAGGAAACACTCTGTTCCACCTTGTGATGTCATGTGGTGCTCCACTGTGTTTTTAAGTCCATACATCTTCATCAGAGCCATTTGGACAATTTCAGACCTGGAATTGCGAATCTTTATTGAACTAAAGGTAAAACGTGAGAGTTAAATTGAAAACTGCCACTTCATGACATCACAAGGTGGCACAGAGCATTTTTAACTTTGAAGTTGTAGACGGACTAATAATAAAAGTTACTGAAACATGTGTGAATGAAACAAGACACACTTCAGGTTTGTTTTTGAGGAGATAACAACATTATAAAATGGCTTAAATTTCGTGTAAGACAAGTTTTTGAGACAAGTTTGTTTAATTTTGCCCTTTTTTTTGTCTCTCCGCAGATCAAACCATGCCACTACCTTCCCTGCTTCGTCACATCCAAGAACGAATGCCTCTGGACTGACATGCTGTCCCATTTCGGTTACCCCGGTTACCAGTCGAGACACTACGCCTGCATCCAGCAAAAGGAGGGTTACTGCAGCTGGTACCGGGGCATGACCTCCCGCGACAAAACCACCATCAACGCCACAGACCCGTGAACCTGAACGCACCGCGAGCTTGAACGCACCACCATCCACTGCCACCTCCCCAAATCCTAACCCCCGAAAACTTAAAAAAATGAGTATTACTGGACTACTTTACTCGCTGTATGTGGGTATCCTTTGAGTGGGCACAAAGGAAACAAACGCACCGATCATGACAGTGCCTGTTAAATAGCACTTCTGAACATTCAAAACGTGATAATATTGTTCAAAATCACTTTCGCCAAATCTCGAAAATCAGTATTTTTGCCCTTTTGTGACAGATAAAGTATTATGGGACTTTGTATGAATGGGAAAGTATAGTATAGTATATAAAATGTCTGCTGCTCTGTAATTGGCATGTATGGAGAATAAGCTAGCTAGTACTTTGAACTATATGCATTTGAATAGAGTGATCTTGATACCACTTTTTCAATAACATAATTAGTAAGTACTTCCTGATTTTGAATACAGGAGCTTCAGAGGGACAATCTACAGCAATATCGAAAAGACAAAGGTACCAGCAACATTATAAGAATCAATTCACTTCATATTATGGCTTTGGAGAGACATACTTACAAATGCATATGGCTGGTTTTCGTGTTTTTCTAATTATTACTTCATAGTTTTAAGAAAAGTTGAGAAAGTACAGAAAGTAGTGCAAGTTTTAATATGTTATTCATACAAAAAACCAGAAATACAGAGACGAGTTATGAGAAAAATCACCAACATTGTCAAAATACAGAAAAACTAAGCAAGATTCTTTTGTGAAATCTGAAATATAACTAAATTTAACTAAGTCTTAGTAAACTGGTCATATGTATTTAAAGTCTCTACTATTTGACCGCAGCATAACATGGTAAAATGTCAAAACCGTTACACTGTTTTTGAAATATTACTCAAAATAGCCTCAAAAAGTATGCATAAAACACATGCACTATGATAATGTTATTTTCAAATCCAAACTACCACTAGAAACTGCAGTTTGGGTGAAAGGCAAGAGCAAAGTACTCAAATAAAATGCAATACAAATGATTTTACTGTGGACAAAATATAGTGCCAACAGATGTTCTTAAAGGCGCACTGTGTAACTTTTCTAGTGGAGTTTCTGCCATCTGCTCGTCTCCACGGTGACATTATTGCTTTGCTGTGATGAATTATATATTGTATGTAGTCAATAACAGATTTTTCAACAGATTTTCAAAACCCACGCAAAAACACGCATTATCATTGTGAGCGGGTGCACTTCTGCACAGATCTGACCTGTAACTGTAGATCATTTCGAGAAAAAAACCTGAAAAGTTACACGGTGAATCTTTAAATCTCCTTATGAAGCGACAGGACACGGCGTCGGTGTCAGAAATGTTACCATGTATTTACTGTAGCATGTGTCTTTACAACGGGAGCTTTGAATGTGTGAGTGGAAGACAATGCTTTGCTGTCTGTTACCATGGAGATGCATGCAGTGAGGCAATAGGCCCCTGCATTGATAATGATATTTTATGCTGTAAATAATATAAGCTATATATTATAACTTGGCTGAAACCTCTGTAACTGGTGCGTAGATTAGTCATGTTTAAAGCGCCCGTATTACGCTATTTTCTGATCGATTTTATAACGTTTCCTTGCAAAAAACATACCTAGACGTAGACAGAATACAAATGCAGGATGTGAGAATGAAACAAAACACAACTCCAGGTATGTTTTTGACAAGGTACCAGCATTACACCATGACTTAAAGTTCAATTTTGCGTAATATAGGACCTTTAAAATGTTCAATACAAAATAAAATCAACTATCGTAACCAATGAAGGACAAAAAACTTCACAGCACTGCCATCGTTAATGTATTTTTTTGCATATAGCCATTGCCGTCCATTGCGAGCAGTCCAGTCCATACAGAGGTTTCACACATTAAGATATTTTGTAAGTGTATATTATTCAATCTTTTTGTATTTAACTATTTGAAATGGACATTATAATATATACTGTATATGAATGAAAGTAACAATATTGTAACTAAATCCATTTTCATTTCACCTGTTTTTATGGTTATCCCATCAATGCAGTACCTTCAATTCATTCCATAAAGGACACAGTAGAGGCCATAGATCGGATTATTAGGTCTCATCAATTTGGTAATATTAATAGTGACAATATTTCTTGCAATGAAAAAAGTATTAACATGTAACTTTGTGAGATAAAATTTTAAATAACAGTTGTTTAATGGTCAAAACTCACATTTAAAATCGAAGTAATCGTCAAAAATGGTGAAAATGCATAATTTGACGGAACTCAAGGTTAATTAGTTAAAATATTCACAACTACGGCAACAGGAGAAGTCCAAAATTTGAGTTAAAATTGCTTATTTAAGTAGTAATGGTAAATATAATATAAACATTGGAAGTAATTTGCGTAACAATACAAATATACAATTGTATTTATAAGCAAAATCTGTTATTTCAGAAAATTGATAAAACAAAGTGTACCCACAATTTGCAAATGTATAAAACTAAACTAAAAAAAATATAATAATAAGAATCTCTGGACGTTAATGGTCCTATTTCTCCATCTGGGTCATTACTGTGTCTTTCTCTGTGGTTCATTCTATTGTAAATACTCTGCTCAGAAACTCTTGGTCAAATTCTTAAAGAAATCTGGGGGGCCGTTTTGTTGTAGGGGTTAGAGAGATGTACGACTTAATTTCTGTTTTATATTTTTATAATAAAGAGTTAATAAAAAGCGGACATGCTGTGCGGTGTTGTTTTTTGCACTCACCATCTGCGCGTGGCTGGGGAAGAAGGTCTGTTCATTTAAAGGAAACTTCTCCGGGCCCAAAGAGTGGTACAGCTTTATCATCTGAGAGAACTGAAAACACAAGAAAATATTATGAACGCTACACTTTATGTTAACTGCATGCAGATAAACAATAATGCATGAAACAAAAGCCCATATTACGCTGTTTTGTTTCTTTCACACATGTTTAACACATAAATCCTGCAAATTTAAGATTCTCCAGACATTTAAGAACCTCCAGACACCTAAACTTGAATAATTTGGATGATTTTAAGATCTAGAATTTCCAATCTACACTGAATAAAAGGTAAAAAGTAGCTGTTAAAATGTTAAAAATGACCGCTTCATTATCACATCTTGAGCTTTGGAGATGCAGACAGAATAATAAACCAGCATAATTCAAAAATGTGTGAATGAAACAAAACACAACATCAGGACTGTTTTTGAGAAGGTAACAACATTATAACCTTACTTAACGCCCCCTAAGAGTCAATTTTGCGTAATATAGGACTGTTTGATTTTATCTGTTAGAGGGTTGTTGCTATGGTTGCTAAAAGAAGATGTTACAAGTTAGATCTAGGGAGAAGCAACCCCACTACAGGTGTTTTTGAGCAATAAAACACAGGATCCTTTTAATTCCATTTGTAATTTTGACTTTGAAAACGCTTTTAAAAACATCCAAAACATGTCTGACATTTATCACAAAAGTCCTGGTAAATACACATATAAAACTTAGATAACTAGGCCTATTTGGTTTGTTGGTTGATGAAAACGTTGAGGCAAAAACTTCTATGTAACAAGTTTTAGTATATAACGTGTTGCTTCTTACCACCCAGGGTTTGCTGCAGAAGTTGTAGATGGAGTAGAGGGAGTTGATGCTCGGGACTCCTCCAAAGTGCAGCCCGATCACCAGGTTCCTGAAGTCCTCTCCTGGGATCATGCTGTAGGCGTGTTGGCGAATCAGGACAAAGTCTGGTTTAAACGACCTGCAAAAGAAAGAAACTCCAATTATGTCACTTTATTAAGATAGTATTCTTTAAATTACTGAATTACTGCATTCCACATCTGTTCCACCTTGTGATGTCATGTGATAATAGTGTTTTTAAACTCAATACACATTCACTAGAGTAATTTGGATAATTTAAGCCCTAGAATTGCCAATTTTCACTGAACAAAAGGTAAAATGGAGCTATTAACTTGAAAACTACCGCTTGTTGTATAATATAGGCCCCTTTACGTAGAGCTGATAAAGATGAGACCACTGAAGTCGTCCTTATCCTTATCAGCGTCTGGATACAGGCTTCAGTATCGATTAGTTCACTAAAGAGTCCTTTCTTTACAAATCATCAACAGTGGAGTGAAAGCTGCGTATTTGCACACAATTAAACCGAGGTGAGGCTTTTAACGGGAGAACACAATGGGCCCAAGGACGGAGCCCTGATGCACCCCCTGAGTCACATGGGCTGAGTTTGAATGAGCGTTTCCAATGGCAACAAACCATGTTCATGAGTTTCCAGGATACTGAAAGTTAATGCGGAAACTGCAGATGCCCAAAGACTGATCTGGTAGCTTTAATAGGGTTGTGCAGTTTAATCGACTTGAGATTCAGGAATTGCAAATCATCGATAATCTTGTTTTTTGTTTTACCAAGAGATTTAGTCTTGCTTCACTGTAAAAGTGTGGATAGATGTTCATGAAATAAATACTGAAAGTAATTTATCTTTAAGAAGAAGAAACAGAATTGAATAAAAAACTGTACAGAATTATTAAAACAAGACGATAAAAAGATATTTAACTGGGTTGTAACTTTAACAGGGACTTTAACTGCACAACTTTTCTGCTGGAGGGTCCGCTACCTACTTGTTACTATGGCGACGTTATTGCTTTTCCTGAAATGTTCCGTTAAACATATACATCTGTAGCATTTATTCATTATGTGTGTTTCTACTGCTCAACAATACAATAAATAGTTTTGTAAAAGTAGTAGTAGTAGTAAAAGTATCTGTAAATAGAGGCGACTCTCCACAGATCTGAACTGTAACGTAGAGGTGTAACCTGTTTGCTCCATGGAGACAAGCAAGTGGCAAATCCCCAACCTGAAATGTTACGTAGTGCATCTTTAGGCTTAAGATGAAGGAAAACTATTATTTAAACCATCGTTAAAACTGCTACAAGTACATTTTGAGTATCTCCTATAAGAGGCGTGGTGGAAAGATAGAAGACGAGCCTGATCTGAAATGAAGGACCAGAGTAAAGCCTTTGAGTCACGTTAACCTGTAGATATCCAGAGGAGTCAGAGGAGGCTGGTTGTTAAGTGGATTTATGGGGAGTCTCTCTTGGTCCAAAGTGCTGCTTATGTTAGAACAGAGACACTCCAGCTGTTTCTCCTCTCGGCTAAAAAAAAACATCAAAGACTTTTACGTCTTTTTACGATGAACCAAAAGTGAGGACACAAACTATGAACTGCAAACACTGATCTGGGTCAAAGCCATAGAGGGATCTGCTCTGTCTGAAGATAAAGCTTGACGAAGGCAGTTAAAAGTTATGAAAATGTTATGCGGTTTTAAAGGTTTCGGATGTTATAATGTTGTATCCTCTTCAAAAACAAACCTGGAGTTGTGTTTTCATTCACACATGTTTAACACACAACGCATATTTAAGATGAGTTATTCTCTAATATGGAAAAACCCCTGTTCCAGCTGTGTTTTTAAACTCCATACAGAATCATCTGGATGATTTCAGCTCTGGAATTACCCTTCTCTACTGGACTAAATATAAAAAACAAAATGATGTGCATTTCTGTAGTTCAGTGTTAATATTTTTGACAGATAAATCATTGATATGTTATTGTCCGGCTACGGGAAATGCTACTTTGAACCGAAAAAACTGAGGTCAAATTATTAAAAGAAGATTAAATCGTTCATGCATATTGAATATTATAACCAGCACCAAAGTCTAACTGGAGTAAACTTTCTCAAATGTTTCTAAAATGTATCTGTTATTAGTATTTACGGAGATAATTTTAATCTCAAAAGTTCAAGAAACTTTTTCAACTCTTTTGTATCTTTGTATCTGTTCTGAGATTTATTTTTGACACTTTCTTATCAAAACCTAAAAACTCCATGTTGACCTTCACTGAGGAATAGGAGTATAGCTATTACTATTATTATGATAGTATTGTTATTGTTACTACAGATACTACCACAACGAATATTATTACTACTATCACAACTTCTACTATTGGCACTTCAACTACTACAACTACTTCACCTTGTACTGCACATTTTAAAGGTGCACTGTGTAACTTCTAAGGTGGAGGGACCGCTACCTGCTTGTTTCCATGGAGATGTTATTTATATCTTTGCCTGGAATGTTCCGCAGTAGGGCATTTTTTGTTGTTTTATAGCTCAAAAATACTTTAAGCTCTCTCCATTGTGATTACCAAGTTTATATGCACTGCTACTACTACTACTACTACTACTACTACTACTACTACTACTAGTACTACTACTACTACTACTACTAGTACTACTAGTACTACTACTACTACTACTACTACTAGTACTACTACTAGTACTACTACTACTACTACTACTACTACTACTACTACACCTACTACTACTACTACTATTACAACTACTACAGACATTAACCCAAGTGTGATGTCTTCTATCTCCATGGTAACCTTGATGAAGCCAGCGGCCGCTAACTGCAGGACATTACAGCTCCGCGCCGTCCATTAACTTTGCTTTTTATCTTTTCTAAAACTCCCCAAAGGCCGCGGATTTCACCTGAGCGAGACGTTTGAGTTTTATGATCCGAATCCTCCCAGTTCTGCGCAGCTCAGTATGCAAATGTGCCCTTTAAACAGGCCATGAGAGGAGCAGTAAAAGCTGATAACAGGCTATAGGCAGGGTTAAACATTAGGACACCCGCTCTAATGTGTCCACGTGGACTGTACAGAGATATGCAGAACACTTGGGAAGTAGATGGGGCGAGTTATGGACAGATGTTGCTTCTAACAAGTCAAGCAGATGTGAAAAACAGAGGAGGAGATACAGGAATCTACATGCAGAGAGTTGTGTAATACTACTGCAATGATATAGTATAAAGGGCTTTTCCGATCTATGTTATAATGTTATTTCCTTCATCAAAACATACCTTTACATGCCTTTACTCTGTACAGGACGTACTTTGCCCCAAAACTCATCTATCTTTGAGGAATGTTCTGAAATATGGTTTTAACTTTGCATTTCACGTCCAAAAAAATTACATACTGTAGCTTTAAAGACAAGGTTGTTAGTATCAGCGTGTTTCAAAAGAGTAAAGTAGGTCTTCTGCTAAATCTTACCCATGTTATTTTGTAATCCTCATTAAAAAACGTACCTAGAGTTGTGTTTTGTTTCATTTTCACACGTTCAGTCCCACAGAATCCCACAGATTTTCATTTGCAGTGTTTTCATTTTGAAAAACGCAAAATGTTTTAATATTTTTGTATAATATGAATCTTTGAATATAATATCTTTGATTTCTCAGAACATTATAATAGACTTTGTGGTGATGTGAAAATAAGTGATAAATTAACTTATTAACTTATTAATTAACCTGCTTGTTGTTGGACATTCTGTA
>KN491518.1:0-23285 GCA_000787155.1 Scartelaos histophorus | reverse complement strand
AGGTCATCAAACCGGCGGAATAAGCGGCAACCGGGAGACCGCGACGCCGGCACCGTGAGCCCCAAACGCCGGGCTGCCCCCTCAGCCTTTACGCCGCTCCGATCTGAGACATCCGATCCATGTCACGGAGCTGTCTTGCCCCATAACCCCCGGTATAATAACGCACATGCCCCGTAGCGGACGACAAACGCGCACCGTGTCCGTCCCTCTCTTCTTGAGGACATTACCTTTTTCCTTCACCGTTTGGGGGACTCTGTAAAAATAAAAAAAAGAGGTTCAGTTTGCCTCGACCGCCTCAGATATGACAACGAGCTGCCCCAGTGCCGAGAGAGTCAGCAGTTGCCTCAACAGCTGATTGACTGCGGCGCATGGATGAGGCCGAGGAGGATGCTGGGAGTTGTAGTTTTGCCCCGGTAAAGAAACGCTAAAGCAACTTAAGGAAGCAAATCAGAGGAGATTCAGCTTTATGGTCATTGCGCGTGGATATAAACAAGGAAACGGAATGTGGTTTAGAGTCAAAACGGAAGTGCGAGGAGCAGAAAGTGGGATTTAAACAGAAAGTGGAAGTATATACTGTAAACTCTATGAAAAACTGTAAAGAAAAACATTTTAAATTCTGGCTGGAAAGAAAAATAAGTGGAACATAATGTGATTTTAACGGGAAAACAGGTATTAACTTGAGAATATCACAAAATATTAAAAAACAAAGACAATTTGGAAAATGAAAACCTCTCAGATTCACGTGAATGATCCAGATCCAAGTTAAAAACATTTACAATTATGTTTTATATTATTTGTTTATTTGACTTTATGATCCACATTAAGCATTTTACAAAAGAAAAATCCACATTTTGAGATTTTACTCAATAAATCCTCACAAAAATGTTGAACTCATAACCGTTTTTCACTTCATTTACAGATATATGACACGTTTGATCATAAATTCTACTTTTTCTGAAGTCCAAATACTATTTTAAGGTCAGAAAACTGTATTTCTTCCATTTTTCTTAACAGAGAAACAAAATAAATACGAATTGTCGCTTGGAAATTCAATATAGTTGTGTGTTTTGTGTTGTAATGTCATAAAACTATTAGCATTTAGATCTGCTCATCAGTTAATCATTATAAATATGTGATGTTAGTTTCATTTTGCCTCCAAATTTAAACATTTCAATGACATGAGATTTGAAAGCATCTCTATAGAGAGTAGTTTCATTTTGCCTCCAAATTTAAACATTTCAATGACATGAGATTTGAAAGTGTCTCTATAGAGAATATACAGTATATTACAGTGTAGATTATAAAGAATATATCCAAATAAACTAGAAGAATATACTATGAACAAGTACACAAGGTGCTATAGGAAATATAAATAGGTATAACATAAATCAATAAGAGTAAAGTTTGTGTTGCAGATCCAGATCCAGTTCTAGGTTGACTCAAACAAATAATGGAAACATTTTAATTGTACCATCTAATTATAATTGTAGCCTGTACGTTAATACTACTAAAAGTTTAATCTTACGGAGAGTCTATTTTGTGTAGAGTTTCCTTTTGTTCTACAGACGTTGCTGCTTTGCCTGGACGTTAAAAGCCTCTCACATTTATTCAAAAAGAAAAGAAAACAAACAAACAAAAAACCTGGAAAAACCTGCATTCTTCCTGGAGAAAGGCCTGGATAAAACGAATTCCATACGTACAAAGAAAACAAATGAATGTCCCTGGAGGAAGCAGAGGATGGAGCCGCCTACAAAAAAACTACACAGCACAAGAATAATCCTCATGTCACTGGTGGACAAGCAAGACCCGTCAGACTTTACCAAATTTGGGCACTAAAAAAGATCACACATGTCAAAAATACTAATTGTCTGTAGTTTTTATGATACAGTATTGGACCAAAATGTTAAATTTCAGTCAAATTCAGTGAAAATGTGATTTATTCAAAATGACACGTTTGTTTCCAAGCTTCACTTTTCCTTCAGAACTTTGTCTCCACATGGAGCTTCTCAAGTCATGGAGCAAAACTTGTACATTTGATTTAGTCAGAGCCTGATGTTTCTAAGTCACTTTCACATGTTCTGACTCTAGAAGCAGAGACGCCTCAAACTGGACCAACAATCCAGATCATTATAAATTATAAAAAGGCTCCACCTTTATTTTGGAGGAAAAACTGGGACCAGGACAAGAGTCGGGCCCCACATAATTGTTGCAGCTCATCTTCATCAGTGGTTCAATAAAAAAGAAAATGTTTGCCTTTCACAGTTCCGATGATTTGGCGAGAACCAACAAATCACAGCAATAATTGTTTTTGTCTGGTTCCCTTAGTTGCAAAAGGAAAATCCCCAAAGAAAAAATGGACTCTGCAAAATCCAAATGTCCCTCAGCTCTGCCCTGTGACCAAACTGTGTCATTAAACATCTTGGTCACATGAGCCAACGACACATTTATCATTTGCTTTCCAATGCATCTCATCAAATTAGGTAAGATTTAGCCATTTTTATTTCTGAAACAGATATTTTGTAGGATTATTCAGATTATTCAGAATCTCAGACGATGAGGAGGAGGAACATCTCGTCTGGACAGTTTTATTGTTGCATTGCCGTCTGTTTATATCTGACAGACTTTAAGTGCAACAGTGATTTAGGGGCGTATCTATGTCCTATAAAGTAAACTTGTCGACTGGTATGATAATAAAGACGTGACCACAAATCCATAAATCTCATCTATAAACGTCACATTGGCTTGTATTTGCTGTCAGGGCACAAACCTGGGCCCAAGTTTATTTCAGTGCACATTTTATTTTAACAAGAAGCGCACTGACTTATACAGACCTATACAGTGTCTGCAATTACCCTCTTTAAAAATATGAATGATGCCTTTTATGTGATGTAATTCCTTGGGATGTGGCTAAAAGGAGGCACTGCGCTGTCTTAGACTTAGACTTTACCAGGACACAGTAAAACAAAGTAAAATGTAGAAAATGGTAATAAACTTCTAATTAAGTAGCAATAAAAATAGCAAGAAACTGGTATCAATAGGACGTAAATTGTATAAATGTTTGAATTTCAGTCTGAAAATCTGGTGCCCAAAAGTTTAAAGAATTTAAAGATTTTATATTATGCAAAATTCTCTTGTAAAACATGTTATAATGTTGTTTCCTCGCCACAAACACCCAGATTTGTATTTTGTTTCATTCACATATGTTTGATTAACCCTTTATTATTAAACTGAATTAACATCATAACATATATCAGAAAATAGCATAATATAGGCCTTTGTTTTAACGCAATTTAACCATAAATAACTAGCTAAATTGCAAAATACAAAACAAAAAAAAAACCCCAACAACTAGTCCGTTAGTACCCTCAACTTTTCAGTTTAACTCCATTTAGCATTTTTTTTCTTGACTTTTCATATCCAAAAATGTAACATTTCATTGTGTCACCATGTTAACTGCAAAAATATCCATACACCATAATTTATTATTATTTTTTACATTATTTTAAATAAATGTTGGCTATAAAAAATACATGTTCAACAAAAGTGCAATTTTTTGCAATTTTTTGAGTGCAATTTTTTGAGTTCATAATTTTTTTTTTCTCACAATAATAGAATAAATAATAAATACAAATACAATGCAAGAGGTCTTATATATCTGACTGCACAAAAACATTTATTATAACAGCTGTCTTAGATTTAATATGGCACATGGCTTTCTTAAATTGGAAATATTCATTAAGATAAATTTCAAATTTATTTTTTACCAAAGCTGTGCTAAAACTTTTAAACATCAAGTTAACAGTATTATTTCAAATGATCGTATGTGTTTTGCTGCTAAATATATGCGCATCTTTCCAGAGCCTTACAGAATATTTAATTACGGTAACTTGAGTATTTGTATTAGTATTTGTTACTTCTTTCCAGTATTTTGCATGTCAGGACTACAATATTTTTTTTCCTCCCTAATGCCATGCTATACTTGTTAAACATTAAATTAATAGTTTTATTTAAAATGATCGTATGTCTTTTGGAGCTAAACATACGCGTGTAACATCTTTAGAACAGCTTGTCTACTTTCCAGAGCCGTGAGCCGCGGATAACGATCTATTTTTGTACTTTGGCGACGCTAAGGACCCGTAAACCGTTTAAACTACATTTCCCACGGCGATTCACTTCCGCGTTTGCCTTTGTTGTGATGACGTCAGACGCAGCGCCGTGTCTATTTTGCTCGGCGCAGGCAGAGCGAGCACTTCATGGAGTCTAGCGGTCACGCCGGATCGCAAATAGCAGTGACAAGCGAAACCGTAGACTTTTTAGGGTGTTTTTTTAGTTAGTCCGTTACTTTAGCTTTAGCTCGTTACCATGAGTGTAAAGGAATAGTTTTAATCGGACGTAAAAAGCGACGCTGCAGCTGTTGCCCCGTGAAAACACAAAGGCCTGCGCGTAGCTAAGTGATATTAGCTTAGCTGCCAAAATAGTTCACTACGCCGCTACTTATGCGACAGTTTAAGAGTTTGATTATTTTATTTTATCGGTAATTAAGTGAAGACTACATAGACACAAGCCTGGAAATCGCCACGGAAATGTCGGATCAGAGTGCGGTGGTTATGCAACAGAATTTGGACAGGTGAGTTCAAGTTGGAAGCTAGAGCCTGCTAATGTTATGTAGCCAAAGATGGTTACAAAAAGCGATTAACAGCGTTTTGTGTTGTGTTTGTGATGCTAATTGAATGAAAATTGTCTGGGAATGCTTTGCCGTGATGAAAAGTTACATATTTTGTCTGTAAGTGCACGATCTTCTGTGTTGCCATTGCAGCAAACAGTAATTTAACACTCTAGGCAAAGTAGATCAGAATCTCTGCTGCTACACGTTTCATATATGGAAATGTCATACGTGTTTTCACAATAACACAACTGTCCACGTTGTTATCTCTAATCTGTTGTTGAATTTTCCATAAACATTACTTGTAAACCAAACTAGAGAGTGAAAGTGAGAGAGAAAGTGGTATTTCCAGTAAAGGCAAACTTGTCACTCACTTTAGAGCAGCTTGGGGTCACAAATCAATCAGTAGCTTGACTTGTGAAATGTTTGAACATAGGAACATGGGAGTCTGATGATTACCTGGGACAGTCCAACTTTTGAGTCCACTGTCCCATCAGATTAACTAAAAAAACAGTGATTTATCCCACTTTTATTCAAGAAATGTCCCTATTTTTTATCTAAACCAGGTCAAAATCAGGACGAAACTAAGATTAAACCAGGACTACATCAGGCCTAAACCAGGACTGAAACAGAACTATGACAATTTTTGACTAATCTGATCCCTGACAACAGTAAAGAGGAGCATCATTGTTATTTGTTTTGCCAAAATACTGAAAACAGTGTTTGCGAATGACCACAGAGCAAAAAATGCAGTGATGGAACCGCCTCAGATTATGACTGACACAAGAATGCACAATGTTACACGCTCTTTTCACAATTTTATTTATATCAACCTGGGTGTGTTCCAGTTTAGAATTTTGAAAATCTGGTCACCCAACTGTAAACATACTTTATTTTTTAGCCAGTATAACATTAGAGAGGCGGAGGAACATGTCTGGTAAACAGTTGAAAATGAATGTATTTAGGCAAGATTAAATATGCCATTTGAAAGTTTTTTGTCATAGGACCCAAAATGGAAGGAAATGACTCTTTATTTTGTGTAGTTGCGTTTTTGGAACCATGTGCTTTGTATCACGGGATGTTGTAATATAGAATTTGATGGTGCGGTTATAATTTAGAGAAGAACATTTTATATTTTATAGATTTTCATTTACTGAGACGAAGCAGTAGTGCAAAATGAATGATCTTAAAATTCATTTTCATGGGTCTAGTATGTGAAATCAGTGATAAAGTAAAGTTAATTTGACAGATAATAAATCACAAGCTTTATTTTTTGCATTTAAAATGAGCACAGTTATTATTTTTTAGTTGCAATTGAATTATAACCTGAATACGAACAATCTTGACACCCTTGGCCTAAGCACATTTGAAGCATTGAGCAACTTGCAGTGGCATCATGCTAAATTTTAAGATTGAAAAGATCTGAAAACTCAAGAAAAAATACAAAATGGATTTAAACAACACATTTTCAGGAGTCTACGATCAATACCGCTGTTCATGGTCCTGTTGAAGAGTTTGATTTACAACAGAAAAGGTGAAAAACTGTTGACTCATGTTAGCAGCTTGCGACTGAAATGACTTGCACAAATCAGATCACCTGTTGTTGTCCCTGCCAAGTCAGTTCTTTATGGTCCGATTGTGTTCGAATAAAGCTCAGATTAAAGTCTTAACAAGCCCCAGATAGAGCAGTGCTTATGGTTAGCATCACATCCCCAGTTAATGTTGATGACATCAGCTGCAAAGTATCAGTAGGTTCCCTCACTGCAGTGATGCACTAGTGCTGTTTATCTGTGACACTTAAGTGAATATTACTGATTCGGACGATAGAGAAGATGACATTCATTTCATATCAATTTAAATGTGATTCTCTGGCTGCATTAGTCTTAAAAGTCTTACAATAGTAGTACTATATGTATAATTATGCAGTATAACAATAGTAGTATTATATGTATAATTATGCAGTATAACAATAGTAGTACTATATGTATAATTATGCAGTATTACAACAGTAGTACTATAGTATATAATTATGCAGTCACTGGCGTTGTTCTGTCCTCTGGAGCAGCCACACGACACTTGACGCAGCAGTTTGTGTAAATATTGGGCCTGAGCAGGAGATCAGTGACCTGAGCACAGAACTCACTGGATACGTCGCTTTAATAATCACTGCTGCAAAACATCAGTAACATGTCTTATTATTTCACTTGGCATGAGATAAATTAAACCTGAACATTTTACCCACACACTGCAGCCTTGTGTCTCCTCGGTTTGCTGGTTGGGCAGGTGGGCAGGTTTGGTTGTTTGCACGTGATCACATACTCGTGATGTGCGGGAAAGAAAATATAGAGCTATAATTAATCATTCATCTAGTTTTTATATTTACTATTAAATGACTGGAAAACACCTTCTAAGCAATATTTTCAGAAGTTAGGGTGCTAGTTTGGTTAATTTCTTATTAAGGCCTTAATCATTTGCAGTTATTAAGTTCTGACCTAATACAGTTTATGGAATAAAAGAAATATCAGCTAAAAGCATCACAAGAGTCACAAGAGCAGAGCTCACCTAATCCCCTCACTGTTTATTGACTATTTACACTTGAGTTTATCTGTGAACATCAGGCTAACAGACTTATTTAAACCAGCAGGTTTGCCGTGCATTTCATTTACTTAAAGTGCAGTGAGCATGAATATGCATTTTTTTATCATCTACAAACTTGAGTGGAACTTACTCCTGAGCTCGGACAGTTTGTTTCTGTCTCTGTCATGCTGCTGTAGATCAGCAGAACTTGATTCTGAAAGTAAAATATATTTTGATACCAGCTGGCACTTTCATAATGTTTTCACCACAGCGTTTAGTTATAATTTAATGGAACCCAGTTCGAAACACGGACCTGCCAAGTTTATTTGTGGTAGTTGGAAAGTGTTGGTTCAGTGTTATCAGTGATATTGCTCCTGTGTTTGCTACATCATATTTAACAAAAAAATAAATGAATAGTTCTGTAGAGGCTGGTGACGTTGACAAACATGAATATTTTAGTATAGTTTTATTTTTATCTAAAATGTGTCTGTTTTGTCTTGGTCCAATGATCGTGTAAAAAGGTTTCCCTCGAAAAAGAGATTTTATCTCAAAAGACTTCCTAGTAAAATTAAAGTTAACTGGAGTGTAAAATTAAACATGAAAGTGCAAAAATATGACTTTCTATCATGATTTGAAAGATTACATTGCATGTTTCTGTCCTTTTTTCATAAACAGACTATTCAGAGTTTAAAGTAAGTAAAGTGACTATTTTCTATTAGAAGACGAGGATTCAAAGTCTTGTCTAAACATCTTGTTTATTTGTTTTCAGTAAGATCAAATCAAATATAGATCGAGCCATAAAATCAGATCGTTTTGTCAGATTGTCCTGCCCCGTCTTCCATTTCCACATCTACTGCCCCTGCAGTGACTGAGGAGACGCCTCTGGTGCATTTCTTATTTGAGTGCCTCTTGGTGCCCCAGTGTACCCCTGTGTACCTCTGTGTACCCCTCTGTACCTCCCTGTACCCCTGTGTACCTCTGTGTACCTCTGTGTACCCCTGTGTACCCCTGTGTACCCCTCTATACCCTGTGTACTTATGTGTACTTCTGTGTACCCCTCTGTGTACCTCTGTACCCCTCTGTACCTCCCTGTACCCCTCTGTACCTTCCTGTACCCCTGTGTACCTCTGTGTACCCCTGTGTACCCCTCTATACCCTGTGTACTTATGTGTACTTCTGTGTACCCCTCTGTGTACCTCTCTGTACCCCTCTGTACCCTGTGTACCCTGTGTACCTCTGTGTACCTCTGTGTACCCTGTGTACCCCTGTGTACACCTCTGTACCCTGTGTACCCCTGTGTACCCTCTGTACCCTTTGTACCCTGCTTGTGTTGGTGCAGGTGTGTTTGTGGCGTCTCTGGGCTCAGTTGTGACTTTAAACTTTGGCAGAAGCGTCTTGTTTTGGTGGTTGTGCAGCTGCTCAGTGTTTGGTTTGCTCAGATCTTGACCCTAAACACGTCTGAGAAAACAAACTGGAAATATATTGTGCAACGAAAGCCCCAGACATGTAGCTCCAGAACAAGCCATACATCTCAGACATTTACTGTGAAAACTGGAATAACCACAAGGGATGGACCAGATCTCATGCCACAATCTCACAAGATAAAAATGACACTAGATTTTTTTGTTGTTCACATTTTGATGAGACAAAAAAGAGGCCGTAGTGTCATAGTCCCAAAAAAGCAGTGCTGTAATGAAATATAAATCCAATGAGGTAGACTGGATGAAGAAGTGGACCATGGGAGTATGACGTCATCTACAGTGTTCGCCTCCAGTCAAATGAAGCTCAGCGATGCTTTCGGCTACAGGAGGAGTTCCATATTAGGAATTTATTCATGGACATAAAGCAAAATAAAAACGTCAGGAACATTTTACGACCAAGATGACGAGGCTCATTTAATTTTGAATAAAAATAGAAAGACCATGCAGACACTGAGATGAATAAAGGCAATTTTTTTCCATGTAAATCTCAATATTTAAATTACAAACTATTTCATTAATTAAAATAAAAAACATAATGTAAAGTCAATTGGAAACGAGTCAGTGGAGCTGGAAGTACACTTATGTTCATGTGATGTTAGAGGCTAGTGGGTTAGCTATATTCATTTTAAATAAAACATCTATTGACTAAAGATATCGCAAAGCCAAAATTGTGAAATGGGTTGCACAATTATGTCAAATCTGGTTTTGTGGAAATTGCCTCGTCCCAGTCTTATCCGAACACGGTGCGAAACAACACGCGCATTGAAAATTGATCAAACAAATATACAATGAACTGCGAAGTTACATTTTGACATGAGCATCGGAGAAAAAAACTAACTGGAAATACATTCTGCATTTCAGTTTTATAAATCTGTTTGTCGAAAATTGTAATTGTAACTAATAATAATGATAATACTTAAGCATTTATCGTGCTTTTTGGACACTCAAAGAGAATCGTCATGTTTTACTGCAAACCCCGCTTCAGAACTTTTCAGATGTCAACTGAATAACGCACATATTTCTGTAGAATTGCATCGCATTTTAGATTTGGTAGCGGGTATGGAATGAGCTTAATGACAGTAATAAGTCATGATATTGTGGGAATTGTGTCGCTTCTATAACAAGCACAACAACTTAAAATGTCACAAAAACTAGATGCCACTTCCCATAGACTCCATTATAAACTCCCCGTTACTCAGTTGACATTGGTGAGATTTAGTGTCAATTGTTTTTGGGCTTTTGAAGCAATTTATGTGGATTTTTCTTCTTCTTTTTTTATCTTAAGTGTTAAATCTTTTTCATTTATATTCAGTGGATTATATATTATAGATGTAGAACAAACACTGTGAAAATACTTGTGTCAACTGCGTAACGTCACCCTTTTCACACGTGTTTTCGATATAATTTGGATTTTTTTGGGGCAATTTTTTTGAAAATTTGGAGAACAAATCTATTGTATTTACTTTATTATTCTAACAAGGCATAACAACTAATAATAAAACTTCAGACTTTTATAGCGCTTTTTTTGGCATTAATAGATCTGATAGATTAGTTCACACTAACTCGCTCTACACAATCCTGGTGTTTTTATTTTGCCGTTTTGTCCGTTAATACAATACTCGACTCCAAATTCACCTCTAACTGCAGGCGTCTATGAGCTTCATTTGACTGGAGTCCTACGGGTGATTCAGTCTATGACTAATACTAAACAAGTCAAAATTACAATAAGGAATAATCACAAATGGCAGATCACAAAGGATGATGCGATTTGGGAAATTTAATGTCTCCTGTAAATAAGAAATGACTAAAATACGGGGAATAAAACGTGCTAATTTTGTGCTTTAGAACGTGAAAAACTGAAATGAACAGGCTTCTTAAATTACTTTAGCGGGATATTTCAGCATTGGGCTCCACAATATATCGCAATCGAATCAAAATTGTGAAATGCGTTGGATTCCTCCGTTTTGAGTTCATATTTTCTCATTCATTCTCCTTCGTTCTTTCTCGAGCGTGATGCTCCTGGGGCAATTTACAATCTGCACTCTCGACACCATCCTTTTTAAACTCACAAGATGCGAATCTACTATCATAATTGCCATAATACACAAGAAAATTGGCAAATAGAAATTGTGCAGCCCTGTTTAAATGGATGTTTTTGAAATGTGCAAGATTTCATTTGGCTTTAAAGCATAAATTAAAAATAAAATCAAGCATAAATCCTTCTCTAATATCTGAGAGACTGGAGATATGTTCCTTAAAGCGTCTATTAATGCTACTATATAATGTTACTTTCTCATTAAAAACAGACCTGGAATTGCACTTTGTTTCATTCTATAATTGGGGGTACATACTGTGCAATTATTCTCTCAAAGAAATTATAGTTTTTACATTGGTCCATCAGGCTCTCATTGGACAAAATTATGGGACCGGATTGATTATTGATTTTTGCAGAATCCATTAATTTGTATCGTGAAAATATATTTTTTTTCTGCTTTTCAAATTTCAAAATCTCACTCAATTTATAAGCACCAAAATCCATATCAGAGTAGAACATTTTGGCGTTTGTAACATCTTAAATGTTAGAAAAGACTGATTTAAATGTTTTAAACTTTGACATAATGGTTATACTTTTAAAGCATGAATATTTCAAAAATGACAAAAGTTTAAGCTGGCCAAATAATTCTTTATATCTCTCTGGAGTCTGTTTTGAAAATATGAAATTATGTTGCCAAAAAACACAAAAAAATGACTTTTTCACTTTTTATTGAAGTGAAGTGTGGCACTAATTATAGAATCACCCATGTTTAACAAAAATACTGCATATTTAGGCTGAGATCTCCTGTTAAATGGAAAACACTCTGTTCCACCTTGTGATGTCATGTGGTAATACAGGAAGTGCTCCACTGTGTTTTTAAATTTGATCATTTCAGCTCTGGTATTGCCGATTTTTACTGAACTAAAGGCAAAAAGAGCTGTTCACTTATTAACTACCCGCTCCTGGTAAAACAAAAGGCACCTCCAGGTATTTTTTTGAGGAAGTAACATTTTAACAAGACCTTAAGCTCACAAGAGTCACTTTTGTGTAGTATAGGTCTGTATTTGTTCAGTCGTGATAACACTTTCTCTAACAAACACAATTCAAATGTAAAAAGTCCTAATAGTTTCCCTTATCTGAGTCAGTCTCCACCCTTCCTCTCATTTCCTCATGTGTGGATATAACGTCGTGATTGAGCTGCTCAGTCTGACGCCTCTTTCGGTCCTGCTCCTTTGAACCCAGGGACCCCCAGTTTCCCACAGTCACGTGACCAGTGCCCACTGAAAGCTCCTTTTGTGTCGCCCTCAAACCAGGCACGAAGAAAAACAGCTCTGCTCCAGGAGTTAGTCTGTGCCGTAGATCACACAGACGCTCCTAATAGTGATGGAGTGTCTGCTAACTTGGTTTCTCCACATACTTTGTTATGGGCTGATTAGGGACGTCCCGCTATCAAATTTTAGAGTTGGAGTCACTGTGAGAAGAAACATCAAAATTTAACCATTATTGATTCAAAATTACTCACACCAGGACCAAACTGTGAGAAAAAAACAGTTTCTATTTGGTTTCTTGTGATTATACTGTGACCTGCATCCATTTTCCTGTACACGCCTGTCACAATAATACTATATCGACTTGTATAGTAACAGTTTTTGAGGCTCTGTATTTAGCGTTGGTACTTTTTTCTTGCAAAAATGGGGAGATATTTGCTGCTAAGATTTGAGCTCTAAAGGGTTGAATAAGTCACTGTTGCGTCTAATTATTGGCTCATTTGGCTTTAATTCGTTTTAGCTCAAGCCTTTTAATGAAATTCTATTTTTAAATGGTAGAAAATGTAAGAAAAAATACTTCATTGCGCGATACTATCCACATTGGGGTTTTTTTAAGTTGTAAGTTTTGTTTACTGTCTGATTAATTGCATTTCATCCAATTTTATCCTTGTGAAGGCTTATTTGACCATATTATTATTAGGGATAGAGCAATAATCAAAATATTGTGATATCGTATCGCCAAAAGTCTCACGGTAATATCGTGGGCAATCACAATATATCGAAATTACAAATTTCTTTGCTTAAATTAACAGTTTTGCAATAGCTAAAAACAGATAACAACAACAAAAAACTACATAGACCATGATCCTTTGTGCTGTTTCATTGCAGATTACATAAAGAAATAGCTGTTATTAGCCACTTTTAAATTTTAGGTCTTTGTTTATGACCCAACCAAGATTTGTCAAGGCGTTTAAAAAAAAATTAGCTTATTCACCATTTTGTGAGCCTCAACAAAAAAATTGCAGTAAATATCATACCGTGAGATGCATATCGCGAACATATCGTGATCACACCGTGAACACACCCTGAACACACAGCGAATATATCGTGAATATACCGTGAATATATCGTGAATATATTGTGAATATATCGTACTGAGACATTTGTATATCGTTCCATCCCCCATCATTGTATGTAATTGTTTAAAAATCACAATATATCGTCCTTTGTTTTAGTATCGGGATAGATCGTGATGTATTAAATCGTGATATATATCGTTTTGCCACATTTATGTTCATGCTTCTCCTGCTAAAGTAGTTTCAGTGTTAATGTTTATCACAGTTTATCTCTGTGGCAATTAGGGGCGGGAAAAGACACCACTTTCACGAGATCGGGTCCACGAGAACGAGACAAGATGTGATTTTGACATTGTTTGTAATAAAGAAGTGGTGCAGCTCATTTGACAATGTCCTCACGTGCAGAGTTTACATGTCTACAGACCAGACTGATGTCCCTCTATAAAAATACAGAGATGTCAGAGTGGATTGTCTGTAATGATCTGTAACAAAGGCCTGTCTAGCTGTTCGGCCTTGAAGGAAACACTCTGTTCCTCCGGTCCTCACACTGAGCTCCTCTCGGTGTGTTTGGAGGTCAGAGCTCCACGTCTGCAGTGTCACATGACCACCTCCCACACCGCCATGTTTTATTCAGCGTCGGAAACTCGGCCTCTGTTTAAACCTGAGCCCGAGGGACCATCTGATCCCCTTTATCTGCCGTGGACGGTGACAGACCACACGGGACCACCGGGACTCGGCTCTGATTTGGTGAGGATCAGTTAACAGGAAAGGAGCCGCTGAAAGAGGGAGGGAAGAATGTTCTGTTATATCCACTTATTTTCATTTAGTCGTCACAACTGCACCGCTGATACTTCGCAGCTGATGTCATCAACATTCTTTAGGGATGTGATGCTAACTGTAGACACTGTTCTGTCTTTACTAGACTTTAATCTGATTTTTATTGTAGCAGAATGTGACCATAAAGAACCGACTTAGCTCGAACTACAACAGATCTACACCGATAACAATAATCCCTGAAATGTAATTACAGAACCAAACCAACATTTGCCAACACTTTTTCAGTCAGTCACTCTTCTTATCTCTTATTTATTTGTAAAGGGAAGCACATATTGGTGAATATTTAAAATTTAAATATGTAAAGATTATAACCAGATTATTTCCACAGTTCAGTTCCTCATTGGACTGATGTGAAATCATCTACAGGACGAGGAAAAGTACAGCAACAACCACACAAAAGTACACAACACCAGCTCAATATATATGAATATATAAATTAATTTCAGCCAGTTCATTTGAAGTTTGAAGTCATGCGTTAAAAAGTTAAACCAACAACCACTCAGTATGAAATAAATGTCATTTTGGTGACATATTTGACCATTGAGCCAACATGGTTTTGAAGCTTTAGAAAATGCTGCAGTGAAGCTCTCGTGCTCGAACTGTGCTCCAGGTTTAACTTGCTCAATAAGCAAAACAACTTTCCAAAAGCACTTTTCTTAAACGGCCCAGAGCACTCTCCTCTAGAGCCGGCTCTTACTGTACACCAAAATTAAATCTGCATATTTGATTGTGTTGTCTAAATTAACAAATGTGTGTTTAAGTATTCTGCATTGATCATTAGAGGGCTTTTTGTCTAATACCTTAAGTGCTTTTTATAGATAGTTTCAGCTAATTTAACAGTAGTTTTGCTTGTCAGACTCTAGTAACACAATAATGTAAGTGTGGCAAAATTATTGAATTTAAATGCATAATTGCAGAGTTTGTTGTTAGATTATTTCTTATTCTACTCATATTGATCACAAGTTCTTGAAAATGTGTTTAAATCTATTTTGTGTTTTTTCTTGAGTGTTCAGATCTTGTTTCTTTTCTCTTTGTATTTGTGCAGTGTGCGTTGTGTCTCCATGGTTACTGCTGAACATTCCAGTGTAGTGATACATGCAGGACACCTCCAGCGTGATGTCAGCTCGCAGTATTGATGGGCTGGGCTCACATGACATCAAAACATTGTGAAGGGCTCGTTGTTGCTTTAGCTACAATGCTCCACACTGTATGTTTGCCATTACAGGGTTTTTTTTTTTATCACCAAATTGATTTAAAGACCGTACATTCCAGGCAACGCAGTTAAATCTCTGTAGAGACGAGCAGATGGTGGACGCTCCAATAGAAAAGTTACATAATGCACCTTTAAAAGCTTCTATATTACACAAAATTGAGCCACGTCACAATGTTGTTCACATGTTTCAGTAATCCTCTATTCAGGGTTTCTGGAAAAGTCGTAGAAATTGAAAATGTTAGTTTCCAGGCCTGAAAAAGTCATGGAATCGTGTAAATTCAATGAAAGCTTTGGAAAAGTCATAGAATTTTAGTTTCTCTTTCATGCACCTACAGCGTTTTGTTAATTTTGCATTAGGTTATTACGATTATGTCCAAACATGCACAAAAGCCGCTCCAGCATGAAGGTGACTCATGACGGGGAAGTGTTTCTACTGCCCCCCACTGGCCGAGCTCACTGTTGGAGGTGGAAAGGGTTCACATTTCATATTTAGCCCTAAAAGTAAAGCTAAATTCTACACTTCTAGGGCCGTAAAGTCATGGAAAATTCACTTTAGGTCATGGAAAAGTCATGGAAAAGTTTTGAAATTTTGAACCTTAGTCTTAGTCTTTCTACATTTCCAAACTGAAATTGCAAATCCAAGGTTGAAATTGTCCAAACGATTCTACTGAAGGTTTGTGGAACAGTGTTTTCCATTTGACGCACAAATCTTGCATATTTAAGGTATTTAAAGTTAGGGTTCTGCTTTGAAACAAAACATAACTCCAGGTCTGTTTATGACGACGAAACAACATTTTAACAGATCAGAAAATAGCGTAAAATGGGCCTTTCAATACTGATGAAGCACGGATCTCTTTCCATTCCCATTTGATTCAGAAACGACTGAAAAAAACACAACATTAAGACGGGAAATTTGTAAAACTTTGAACCTGTTTGACAATGACTCTCCCATAGGGCTTCACAGGCTGCACTTGAACACAAAAACACGTCCTACTTCCTTGTGCAATTTTATGTTTCCGAGAAAACACTATACAACCATGTGCCGCTTTCCTACATACCAAGAGCTTTTGTTGAACAGAAGCAGGCGTAGGATTAAAACTAATACTTACTTTAGCCTTCATCTTTGTGAATCATTTGAATTTGTCACCTCCCTGTTGTCGTGTTCATGTATTTTCATGCGATTATGTCATAGTTCCAGATGGAGGACGGGCCGATTTCCAAAGTTACAATCCACAAATGTTCAATTCATCATTTTTTTTTGTTACTTTGAGACTCGTTCCTCAAACTTGACAAATTATTCTCATGGCTTAAAGGTGCATTGTGTAACTTAAGCGGTGGAGAGTCTGTCAAATGCTTTTCTCTGTGGAGATGTTGTTGCTTTGTCTGGAATGTTTCACAGTTGCCTCATTCAGATATTTAATTCTGAGTAAAAATTAATTCCGCTTTTAAAAGACCATCTAAACACCTAATTCCTAATGAAAATGATTGTTCAGATTGTTAATTCTGAAGTAAGAGGGTGGTTCATTTAGATTTAATGTAGTGATGGGCAAATGGAGCCTCATGAAGCACTGACACCTCAGTCGCAATATCGTCTCAAATGGTTTGACGTGTCTGAGGCCTTCGAGAAACACTGACCTCTAGTGGACAAATTTAATTTTTAATTTACCATGGATCGCTTTCTTTCACTTGTAGATGCGGTCAAAAATGAAAAAAATGCCAAAAGTCGCCAACCCACGTCAATAATATAAACTGAAATAATAATAATCCACTAATGTCACACATTACTCCTCACGACCCAACATTTTCAAGAAATATTGGTGCGTCTTTTAGCTTTGGTCTACAGATTTACAACCTTATTGGCAGTGGATACGTCCTGACCATCTATGCCTGTCCGTCCATGGGAGTGGATCTCTCCTTTACTGTGGTTCTCCTCGAGGTTTCTTAGTTTTTTCCCCACTGGGTTTTTTTCCCCAAGTTTTTCCATGCTGAAGAAGGAGGGTCTAAGGACAGGAGATGCTGGGACAATTATCCATTTGCCTGCTTTTTGTTGGACATTCTGTATTTTTGAACTATTAATTCATTATTAATTATTATTATTCTTTTTCTTATTCTGCTTCATTCTCTGACATCTGTGTTTGCTAAATTAACAATGTTGTGAAATCCGCTGAGATAACTGTTGTTGTGATTTTGGGCTATACAAAAATAAATTGAATTGAATTGAAATTTAATTGAATATTGTAGCTTGTCAAACCACAGAAGTGCGCTGAACACTGAAGCACTGAACCAATCGCAGAGCGGAAAATTCTCTGAGCCAATGAAACGCTTTGATACACTGAAGTGACACGCAGTCTGAAGCAGGAGGGGGAGGGACCGAAACTTCCACACTTTGGTCACGTGAGAC
Organism: Scartelaos histophorus; assembly: GCA_000787155.1. Lineage (NCBI taxonomy): Eukaryota > Metazoa > Chordata > Actinopteri > Gobiiformes > Gobiidae > Scartelaos > Scartelaos histophorus. Next base: position 5,734 of record KN491518.1, on the reverse strand, counting down.
GATCTCCGAGTCAGAGCTTCCGAGCGATTTGTTTCGAAAAGAACGAGATATGCTCTGGACCTCCGTCTCATTTGCCCATCATCCTGGATCATGTAAACATTTTTTCTTCTTCAAAATAATCCCGGTGGTGGGTCTGGTCGGGTTTCCCTTCGATCCGGCTCCTCCGGTCGTCTTTTGGGACTTTCCTCCACTGCTCTTTGGATTTGCGGGACGCTCTACCTCAGCCCACCCCCGCATCCCGCTCCCCGCAAAACCAAAGAGCAGTGGATGAAAGTCCCAAGAGACGACCGAAGGAGCCGGATCGAAGGGAAACCCGACCAGACCCTTCTTCCTCCTCCTCCTCGGCTCACAGACGTAAAGTGTGAGGATAGAATTCTCCAGCTGCTGTTTCATTATCACCTGAACGACTGCTGAAAAAGTTTTGATTGTGTTTGTGTCCGTGGAGGAACGAGAAACGGAGATGACGGAAAAGCCGGTAGCAGCTGAAGTGTGGCTTTTCTTCCGTAGATGTAAAATATATTCGTGTCCGGTCAGAATCCTTCCCCACCCCAGACGTTGACATTAAACCTCATGTAAACCCCGACTTATTATTTCCATTATAAATGCGAACAATTTCATTCAGAACAATTAAGTCAGAATCAAAAACATCATGTAAACGTGGTTAGTACGGTTAAACTTTTCCAGATAAAGTGGAGAGCCTCACAGTCAGAATTCCTATAAATGAATAAATGCAAGATGTTTAATGTCATATTGTGGAACATTCTAAGCAGAGCAATGACGTATCCATAGAAACAAGAAGATGACAGACCCCCACCCGAAAAATTGACAACACAAAAACTGACAATCACGTCTTTGGGTTTGAATAATGGCACCATTTTCTGAAGCTATTGTGGACAAAAAAAATCACTTTTGTATAACGACGCTGACAGATTTTGTTTCATGTGGATGGTCCCGGTAATTATGGAGACGTTAGCCAAAAAACAGGTCAACAAATCTGCAATCTGACAGCTAAACGACAAATTCTACTTTCCTCCAGCTCGGTTATAAACTATAGGCTCTAAACATTCATCCCCTGAAATGCCCCCTTGTGGAGACATACTGTAATTATGTAAATGATGCTCAAATGTCAGATGCTCATGAGCCACTGGAACAAAACGAGTCCAGTCTAGTAAAGATAGATACCGCTGTGTAATAGTTCGTAATAGTTTTAGTTTTATAATGCCATTTATTCAAGCTTTTCACGGTAGTAATATTAATCCCTCTCCAAAACCAATAAAGACGGGGTATTGTGCATTTTTTCTCAGTTTTCTACCATGTTATAACAATGATCCCACATCAAAGACTCACCCAAAGAGGTTTAAGACGTCATCCGTGCATGTTTTAGTATTTGGCAATCTTTCACGGCCTATTCAAAACTTTCTTACGGTGAGCTGTAAGATTCTGCACAAGACTCTGCTCACAAGCCCACGTCACCCACGTTCCCACGTGACGATTCTGCATAAATATTCTGAACTGTACACAGCAACATGACAAACCTGCAGTGTCACATGGGAGTTTCATTAGTGATTGTGTTGTGTTCTGAAGGGGGAGTGACTTAACACGAGGAGCAAACTCACAACATCTAAACATGTTAATGCATTTTTTGCTGTGACTATACATTTTTAAAACTGTAAAAGTAAAACGCTGATCTAAATATGTCAGAATGTAAATATAAAACCCCATAGAAGTATAATACCGTATTTTTCAGACTATAAGGCGCATCTAAAATCATGACATTTTCTCAAAAATCCACAGTGGCCTTATAATCCAGTGGCCTTATGTGTGACCTTTGGTTGTGTTTAACCTCCAACCGATTTGATGTTGTCCACATTAGTCTAATAAGGTATTAGTGGGCGAGTCAGGAGGAGTAATATGTTGGCCACATATAGGGCGACTGTGCAACATACCGGTAGTTCTGCCGTGTGCTGTACAAGGACCCAAAATGCACCTGTTAAGAGACATGCACCATGCAGATTTCAGGTTTTGTATTTTTGTGTTAAAACTGAACAATGTTGAGAGGGATCCGGGCATGTTTGATGCCCAAATCACCAACTGTTAAACTTGTATTTTTGTGTTAGCTACAACTGAGAGTTATTGTAAATGACCTGAATAAAGTTCAGTTTATCCAACACGCGTTTTGTTTCTCTTATTGCGCCTTATAATCTGAGGCTCCTTATGTGTGGACAATGACACAACTGACATATTATTTGATACTGCGCCTTATAATCCAGTGCACTTTATAGCCCCAAAAATACGGTACACCCTTTTTAACAATAACCAGAGTTCTTCCTCTGCTCTTCACTCACATGGATCTGTTGACCTCTTCCTGGTTGAAATTGCATTACACCAACAGACTGTATTAGTAGTGAACTATAAAAAGGAAAATATTGAACGAAACTGAAACTTGTGTGAGGAATCTGATGTGAAACTCGACCTTGTGTTCTGAGTTTGTGTGAATGGAGCCGTCCCTATAGGACACATTATACAGTGTCTCCTGTGTCGTGCCTTTGTCATGTCGCACTGTTGTTGTGCGTTATTGAAAATCACTTCTTCACTTTTATGTTCTCGGCCAACGGAGTCAGTGATGTTTTGCAGTTTTCCAAAACTCAAAAAATTGAAATATAATGGCATACAAAAGGCGTACATTTTCTGGTATATTAAAGTGTATATTTTACCATTTGATATATGCCCCTTCTGCATTTAAAGCTTGTCTTTAATATGTAATTTTCTTTATATTTTGAATAATATCACAATTTTCCCAAATACAACATTAACTCAGCTCTGGTACTTTTTTTTCTCCATTAAATAAAAAGTAAAACACTTCAAATTTGTTTTACCAAATGACATTGATAAAATAGGCTTTTGGCGACAACTTTATTTAGGGTATTAAAATGAGTTCTTTTGGGTTAATTTTAAAAATACTTGTTTACTATGTTTAAGCTTTTAAAATTATGCCACAGAGAAAAGTTTATGATTTTGTCCATTTTTATATCTTTGGATTCTTCATCTAAATGCATATTGGTCCAACTAAAGTGATATAAAACAAATACATTTAAACAATTTAAATCGTTATATATTAAAAACTAGAGAACCTGTGGCTTTTGGATCAATGACATTTGTCTAATCTATAGTGGCTTATTTAAATCACAAAAAAATCTTAATAATGATAATAAGTCTTTCCTTTTTCTACAGATGAACTTTTGACAGTGTCTGTGATGTGGACTTACGACTAATTGTATTTCTATTTTTTGTCATAATCATAAATGGACATAACTAACCTCCAACCCTCCGTGTTTTAAATAGGAAGTGAGCATGGGTGTGATTCTGGCTCCACTGACTCTGACTCCAGTTCACTTTGTATTGAAACGTCGCCTCTTTGAGTAACTGCTGCTCCTCATTTTAGCCTTAAAATATTTGTATTAACCCAGTCTACATGATCCTGGTGGTTTTATTTTGCCGTTAGACTCATTTTAGCTGTATTTATAAATCAATTCCTGTTGCTAATATGGGACTCTGCTCCAGATTTACCCTGTATCTGCTGTATCTGCTGTATCTGCTGTATCTGCTGGCCTCGATGAGCTTCACTTGTCTGGAACGCTGTGGTTGACTTTACACTCCCTTAGTCCACTTCTTTATACAGTCATGGATCATTATCGAGCATCTTATTTTCCATGTTGTACGCCTCTCGCTGACCTCTGACCTCTCCGTGGGTTGCAGGAGTTGCTGGGTGTGCTTCGCCACCGACGAGGACGACCGGACGGCGGAGTGGGTGCGCCCCTGCCGCTGCCGGGGCTCCACCAAATGGGTGCACCAGTCGTGTCTGCAGAGGTGGGTGGACGAGAAGCAGAGGGGAAACAGCACCGCCCGAGTGGCCTGCCCCCAGTGCAACGCAGAGTACCTCATCGTCTTCCCCAAACTCGGTAAGAGGATCCGTCACGGTTTCACGATACTAACAGTGGCTTTCTTTTCTCCATGGAGATGTTATTGGTTTGTCTGGAATGTTTCACAGTGCGGCATTAAACCTTTGTCACTTCATGGAGACAACCGGACCAAGTTACAGGTCAAAATGTCTGTTTTTTGAGGTATTTCTGAGCTCTATAAAACCACCTGTAATTAAATAAATGTAAAGTAGATGTTTAATGTCACACTGTGGAACATTGTGGGCAGAGCAGTGACATATATCCACAGACAAAAAGTTACATAGTGCATCTTTAAGCAGTCCTTGTAAGTGAGTATTTTTTTAGCCATGCAACTGTACTTTTGCTTAAGTATACATTTGGAGGATTGTGCTCGCAACGGCACACAAACGATCCTAATATACAAATTCATAATTACAAAAAATAGGCAAAAAGATATAGAATTTCAGTGCATGAGAATGTGGGTTCAAATAACAGAATGCCTGTTTTTCGAGGTATTAATACTAAGGAAAAAGTTCAATACCTGATACTTGTTTTTGAATCCGTAATGATGTGCACAATAATCAAATCAATCTTTGTCAATTACATCAAAAGAACATAATTTAAAACACATAACCCCCTCGCCCAGTACATCTATTCACATCCCTGAGACGGTCCTAATCATACATAGTCCATCCAGTAGAATAAAAGTATAATTTGCCACACAATTTAACATTATCATCTTCACCAGTATCATGTGGCCTTAGATTTATCCTCATTTAGCTCAAGGTCAAATTATAACTTTATTTATATTTTCTATCACAATAAGTAATGGAAAAAATAGCGGCAGGCCCGTCGACAGAAATTTGGGGACCTGGGGCAAGAAGCCTCACATGGACCCCTCTAATAAAGAAATGAATAAATAATAAATGAATAGGTTCTAATTCCGAGCCCTTAAGTCTGGGCCCTAAAAACCCTGATAAAACCCCAATAAATCCCTATTAAATAATAAATTAATAGAATGAGGGTCTAATTCTCCCTAAAACCCTGAAAAAACTCCCTAATAAAAAAATAAATCCCTAATAAATAACAAAATTAATAGGAAGAGGGTCTAATTCTGAGCCCCTAAGTCTGGGCCCCAAAAACCCTGATAAATTCAAAACTAGTAATAAATTAATAGGACGAAGGTCTAATTCCGGGCCCCTAAGTCAGGGCCCCCAAAACCCTGATAAAACTACAATAAATCCCTAATAAATAACAAAATGAATAGGAAGAGGGTCTAATTCTGGGTCCCTAAACCCCTAATAAAAACCTAATAAATCCCTAATAATTCTGGCCCCTGAAACCCTGATAAATCCCTAATAAATAATAAATTATTAGGAAGACGGTCTAATTCTGGGCCCCCTAAAACCCTGGGCCCTGAGACAACAGACCCCTTTGCCCCCTCCTGTCTACTGCCCTGCACAGAGGCAAAAGGTTTTCCTAAAATAATGAAAAGTTTTATTTAATCTTCTTCTAAAAAGCTCTTCTTTTTCTTTTCCACGTGGCTCCTCCGTGTCCTCGGGCGGGTAGAATATTGTAGCTCACGTTTAACAGGGTGTTTTATTTTGCTGTTGGGTTTTCCATAGATTCAGACCTGGACTCCGTGTGCCTCGTGTGTTTTGAAGGTTTAATGTTCCTTTAATGTCGTGAGAATGCAAAGCCAAAGTGCGTCAGGATGTATTTACAGGAACAGAGCCCGGACTGTAAACAAAATGTACGCTTTAAATCAGAGGCAAAAACAACTCTGAACTCAAGAT
>JACN01131286.1:0-16260 GCA_000787155.1 Scartelaos histophorus | reverse complement strand
AATTATTATTATTAAGCGATACTCTCAAAAAAATAGTAAATACTAATTTATTTAATTCTAATTTACTGTGTAATTTTTCTGAAAAAGAGCACATTAGCTGCTTGACTGTGGAACATTCAAGACAAAGCAAAAACATTGGTGCAAAGTTATTCCATGAAGACAGGTGACACCACAAGGCCAAATGACAAGTCAGATCTGTGAAAAGGCAAACCCTGTTACAGTGAGTACACATCTTATTTCGATCATATGTTAGCAAACAAACTGTGGAGCATTCCTGACAAAACAAGAAGGATTTCCATGGAAACAAGCATACGGCAGACGTTCCTGTAGTAAAGTTACATCCTGCATCTTTACAAGGATTAAATGCAAAGCAATCAATCTCTAAGTCCATTAATAATAAAGATTGTTTGTGCCAAATCTTAATAAATCAGTACATGATAAATTATGCCAGATGGTGCGATTGAAATCAGCTTTTCAATTATGTCAAACCGTATTATTGGATAACAGATCACAAGATAAATTTCTACAACACCTTATTTTTCCATTGTTCTTTTTGCAATTCAAATGTATTCAAGCTTCAAGGCAATTTATTCAATCTACAAACCAGCAGTGGCCAAAACATACCATCTTGGCGCCCGATTTAGATCTTGGTTTTCGAACGTGCATTTATGTTGGCTGTTGACGTACATCGCGAAAGGGGGTACAGCAGATGTTTCGTGGGTAAACCTGCCAAACGAGGGAGTGCACGGGCAGTCAGGCGAGTGCAGAAATGCGTACGGGAGCTTGAAGTTCACCGCAGCTCCAAAACGGTGTGGATGCCAAGCGTAAAGAAACCACATGCCAACCAGCTCGGGCACAACAAAAGAGGAAATACCCAGAGCAGAGAAGCATGGTCGAGTCTTGAATGAATGCACTGAGACGAGCACGGAGAGTTTGCAGGAGAACGAGGAAGGGTAGACTGCTTTTAAACTGACAAACTGACACCTAAAAGTGAAGAAGAGCTGTCAGATGTGGGTGAGGACGGGTCAATGTTTTTTACCCGGAAAAACAAGCTAAATACGTGTGTTTTTGCAAATGTGAAAGTGAATTTGAATAGTACAAGTTGGAAATGAATTATGTAACTAGGACCTGCCACAAACTTGGCTTCAATGAGACGTTGCAGATCTGGAATGTTCCACAGAACGGCATTAAATTATAAATGGAGGCAAGCGCAAGGTGAAATTACAGGTCAGATCAGATCAGGCAAACCCACTCGCAGTAAGTATGAATGTGATTTTCTTTATGGAGATGACATTGTTTTGCTTGCAATATTACACAGTATGACATTAAAAGTATGTTAAATGATCTCTGGATGCAGCAAGATCGTTTTACTTGACAAGATATCGTAAAATAAACCAGAACTAAGCAGTCGCAGAACTAGTAAGTAGACAATAAATCTGAAAACAAGATGAATAACCTGATATAAGTTTTAAAATCTTGGAAATTTGCAGTACAGAATTAAGAAATTGGCTTAAAAAATGTGAATCTTTTAAAATTAGTAAGTGCACGTGCAATTTTTCTGGGATTCTGGGTTGGTTAGATCAAATACATTAACTTCTATAGATGAATAAATACAAAAACATATAAAACAATATTTAAATCGCAATGGTACATTTAATTGTTTTGCAAATGCTATATTCACCTAAACAAAGTATTCATATTGTGGCAGGATGGGGTTTGGTGATGATCAAGAAAGATCAATAAAATAGCTAAATTATCACCAGAAAGAAACAAAGAGGCAAGGTTCCATTTTTAAATAAGTTGTACACTTATTTTACACGTAATTTAGTCGAGTGGACATTTGCATAAATATTCTGTGCATTTCAATCCAGTCAGTCACACAAAAGTAAAGAAAAAGGGCAACGAAGCTTCCAGGAGACACATCGAGAAATAAAAATGGAGTTACTGCTAATTGCTACATCTAAATTGGCAACGAAGGAACTCACAATGTGAAGCTTCGACAGCGACAACACAACTAACCAGGTAACAGGCCACGGCACTAAATGTATTAGGATCAAACTAAATTACTGAAGTCACTGGAGAGCACGATTACTACCTGAAGAGCGGAGGAAGTGCATAGGTCAGAGTATGGAAGATAATTTATTTAATCAGATTTTGAATTTTAAATGCCCTTGAATTTCTCACTTTGAATTTTTACTAAAACTAACTAAAAAAAATAAAACAAAACATAAAAACATGTTTGAATTCTTTTTATTCAGGATTTTAGTTGCTGAAAGTGTACATTTTCAAAGTGTTTCAAATTCCAAATAAAAATTTCAGCTCAAATATATTAAAGCTCTCAAATTCAACGGTCAAAATTCGCAGTTAAAAAAATCACAGGAATGATCCAAGGTGCCAAGGCAGAAGCGATCAATCCTGAGTGATTTGATCTAATTTACTAACAAACAGGAAATGGCGCAGTGAAGCGATCTGATTGGTCAGAATTAGCCTCATCAAAACTTCAAACCCCGCCCACAGATGAGAGCAGCCAATAGGAAACAGCCTCTGTCCTCCTCACTCACTCTGGATTGATTGTTTCTGCCTTGGCATCTTGGATCATTCCTGCGATTTTTTTAACTGCGAATTTTGACCGTTGAATTTGAGGGCTTGAATATATTTGAGCTGAAATTTTTATTTTGAATTTGAAAATGTACACTTAAAATTTCAGCAACTTAAATTCAGAATAAAAATAATTCAAACATGTTTTTATGTTTTGTTTTGTTTTTTTGAGTTACAAAAATTCAAAGCGAGACATTCAAGGGCATTTAAAATTCTAAATCTGATTAAATCTGATTTTACCCTCTGAATTTGAACTGCTGAATTTGTGGGCTTGGAAATATGCACTGAATATTTAAAAGGTGACATTTTTATTTAAAATTTGAAACATATTCAAAAAATACACTCAAAATTTCAGCAAATTAAATTAAATAAATGTATTTTTTAGATTTAAAAAATTCAAAGTGAGAAATTCTGTGGTATTTAAAATTCAAAATCTGACAGAACAAATTATCTTCGATGTCAGAGAACAAGTGAAACGAAGTGACATTTATTGATTGACAGCTATTGGAACAGTAATCATTTTCAGTTCTCCCTTGACTCCTAAGTCACAAATCTAAATGAATGAATGTTACGTGACCATGCTTACAATAACAATGAAGTCACATGCTGTAGATAAGACAGATGGTTTGAGAAATCGATAGAGGGCGTTTAGTTTGTTTTCTAATATTTGCAAGTACTGTAAATACTACCCTGCTTATTGATTTTACATCACAGCAGGGCTCTTCCTCACCTGTATTTACACCCAACAAGACTATCTCACATAGCTTGTACACAGATGATGCTCCTGCTGGCTTCAGCCCAGAACCTTCTCCGCATACTGATCAGAATACCCAATGGCACCTCAAACCTTCCACCATCATCTCAGTGCTTTTAAGGCTGAGCCGCAGGTTTCACCAGAGATTTAGACTTCACCTTTGCCTTTTTGCGCGTCAATACTGCACTCGCCCTCTTTAGCTTTCAGACCATTTCAGATCTTACTTTTTTCCTACGCGATAATCCTTTACCTCTCCAAGCAGCCATCTCACACCCCCACACCATTCCCCCAGGCTCTGGCTTTTCTATTTTTTTCTTTCTTTCCGCAAATGAGTGCACCTGAAGTCAACTGGAATAAGAGGTGAGTCTCCCAGAGTGGTACTAGAGGGGAATTTGCAGTGCATTGCTTTAGGCGGTGTTTCCTAAGGGCTATTAGGCTCAACCCCCACGGCCTATTCCAAATCTGGATCAAGTATGTTCTCAGTCAGCAGTTTTGCACGCTAGCCTGGTGCTGGTGTTTATTTTTGCATTGAATGACGGCTGGTAAATACGCAGTCCACAGAGTCACGGAGCACATCTGAGCTTGTCACAACTTGCAACTTAGCCAGTGCAGGGGCGATAAGGGGCAGCGATGGAGCAGGCTGGGGTGGGCACTGGGTTCAAATGAGTTAGTTTGTTGGTTTTTCATGAATTCAGACAATAATAAGTAACATCAGTCTCGGTTGGGGGTCCGTCATCTCATTGTTTTTATGGATATGTCATTGTGCAACAGATCTACCTCACATTTATTCAATTACAGGTGGTTTTATGGCTCAAAAATCCCTAGAAAACACTTACCTCTCCAAAGATCTCACCTGTAACTTGGTCTGGTTGCACGAAGATGGAAAGTTTTGATGCCGTGTTGTGAAATATTCCAGACAAAGCATTAACATTCCCAGGAAGAAAAGCATCTGTCAGATTATTTTGAACTTGTGATCTAACTTTAGATCGATTTCCAAGTGATTGATTTGCATTAGAGCTCCCTCTGCTGACAGCAATAGCAATGCCCCATGAAAAAAACAAACCAAAAAACTTTTAGCAATAAGGCTGTCATGCTGATTTAGAAATGTACGCATGATTTGAGTGCAGAAAATACAAGCATTTTTGATGAGGAAACAATATTATAACATGGTCACCTGAAATCATAACTCAGTACAGCGTTCTAAAAATAATCTGCATTAGGCAAAACCTGCAAAGTAGTTTTTTTTTTTACAACTATTATATATCTTTTAAGGCTGTAAAACCCCTAATGACACACTTTATATACTTTTCTCAGAGAGGAATTAACATTTTATCACATTTCTCTCTTGCTTAAACACTCTTAAAGTTCAAACCTCTGTAGATTTTTAAAAATAAGTAAAACTTGTTCAAACTTATTACTGCGGTCATCCAAATGTTATTTTCCTCCATCTTTATGTAACCAACCGAAGATTAATTTATTTTGTAATGGTGCCTACAGGCGTGTAATTTATACTTTTCTTCAGAATGTCCAGAACTTTTTGTGCGATGGTTTGCATGTTTTTCTGCCTTTTGGGTGTGACCGCAGGTGTTTTGTCGACATTGTGGGTATGGTCGGGGAAGAAACTTGCAAACATACAGCTCTTCAGAGTCCTGCTTTTAGCAATCAAGCATTTATGTAAATTTGGCTGAACACATTCTGTACGCAGAACACAATGCACATTCATATGCTGTAAAAACAAAAAAAAAACCCCAAAAACATACAAAACAGTGAGACCATGAAAGGTGAATGGCGTTATAGCGAGGCACGACTGCATTTACATTTTTTTGTTTTTCTCTTGAAGGGGTGCAGCAGTTCGAATCCCACTCTCAAAATAAACACCATTGTTCCACAGATTAATGTTGTTGCGTCCTTGGGCAAGACAACCCACCTTGCTCCCAGTGTCTGTGTGTACTGTACTGCTGCCTGAATATGTGTGTGAATAGGAGAGTGGTTGATGCTTTTAGTGCCTTGAGCGTGGAAAAGAGCTTTATAAAAATGTGCCCATGACCATGTAATTAAGTGAAATATCTTTTTCCCCCAGTAGATATATAGTAAAAGCCGTCCTCAGAGTGAGCTGTCTGCATCTAATTTTACTAGGAGTGTTTTATTCTCAGCAAAACAGCTAATGTGATAAGGTTTGTTAGCTTTACTGTGGCGGTAAACTCCATCTCTGAAAGCTGTGAAAAGGTAAGTGAGGAATAACTTAAGACTACTTCTGTTTTTCACACTTTTAAAGCTGTAAAAACTCAGGTACAGCCCGTTTAATGTTACATCTAAGTAATTCTGCATTTCTTCTGCATTGATTATATGATTATTTGACCTGACACAGCTCTTTGCTTCGAGCTCGGAATGGCCTCACTCGATTCTCCATCAGGTAACGGCGGCGTCTCAAAATGAACTGTAGCGTTTACATTTTATCTCTGTAACACAGCCATTCAAACACTGAGCTGCAGATTGGTCCTGTGGGTCTTTTCTTTTTGGCCTTTTTCTCTGCCTCTACAGGTGCTGGAATCCATTTGAACCACAGCAGGATGTGCCGAGGCTATATTTGGAAACATCAAATCCTTAGCAGATGGATTCCACCGCAGCATGGAAGAATTCTCAAATTAGCGGCACTCTGCAACCATTTCTCACACGCCGATAAAACACTGCATCTTTCAAAACGCATAAACCTTAATACTATTAGTTACAACATTTGCATTAAGACGGTGTAGTGAGCGTAGATTATCAGCCATTTCAAATAAGCAAAACAGCTGAAAATCATAAGTAGCAAATGGTCAATAGTTTTGGTAGATCATGAGTCTAAAATGGTTTCTTGTAAACAGCTACCCATTTCTTGCAAAAACAACCAAATTCCTCACAGGGTTTACTGGTGCCATGACTGTGCACATCTGGAGTGAACAGATTGTGCTGCGAACACAGTTTAATTGTTTCCTTGGAATTCCATCTACATGCTGATAGACCTACAGACTTGTTTTAAAAAATAGAGTTTTTCACCATGTTATAGTTATTTCCCCTTCTCATTTCCCCCTCAAAGTTGCATTTAGAGTGATTTGTGCATGTTTGAGCAATCTCTGATCAGTTATTTAAAGACGCCATATTGCCAATCAATCACACTTTTCACCGCCGCCATCGTACGCCCACTGCTCTGTACTTCGTTCTTCAGTTTTATTTTCTGAATCGGTCATGCACGTAGGATTCAGCAGTGTTGTGTAGTGATTTGAAAGATCTTCAGCTTTCAGTCTGAGATATACTGTCTTTGTGATGATTTTTAAGACGACATCAGCTCCCGTTAGGCACCACAGTTTTCTAATGAAATCAGAATTATTATGAAGTTTAGATGAATAATGGGAATGTTCGCGTTAACAATGTGCAAATTATAACACAGTGATCCATGGGTGATGTAGATTATCTAAGCAAACTCAAGCACAATATATGTTTTTTAAGTGTACAGGTTTGAGCACACAAAAATTAGGTTTTTGTATGTTGAAACCCTTACACTGCCTGTATAAAAAAGTTTCAAGTTTCAAGTTTCCTGGACCTCCAGAGGATAATACATTGTAGAAAAAACACAGAAGTGTTCTTTGGGCAAGGGAAGATGCACTGTATGGCCCAAAAAAAAAGTCGCCACTAATATTTCATTGGCTTTGATTATGGCGTGCATTCACTGTGGCATTGTTTCGATAAGCCTCTGCATTGTCACAAGGTTTATTTCCATCCAGTGTTGCATTCATTTTTTCACCAAGATCTTGCATTGATGATGGTCGAGTCTGAGCGCTGTGCAAAGTTTCTCCAGCACATCCCATAAGGTCTGGACTCTGTGGTGACCAATCCATGTTTGAAGATGATGTCTCATGCTCCCTGAACCACACTTCAGAATCTGAGCCCGATGAATCCTGGCCTTGTCATCCTGGAATATGCCCAAAAAAAATCCATGGATGGAAAAAACATTCAGTAAATTCAGCTGACTCATTCTTTGAGCACAAACTGTTGCTGAATCTCCATCGAACCAACTGCAACAACACCAGATCAGAGCACTTCGTTAAATCCAGGTGGCAACTTTTTTTTTTTTTGGCCACGATGTATATCTGTGTGGCAATTGTTCAACTACAGTTTTTTTATTGCAAAAATACATTGATCAGCAATATATTTTTCCTGTAATGGGGCTTGCCTGTTCACTGATTTGATAAGTAACTTGGGGACACCTCCATGGAAACAAGATGGTGGCTGATCGTCCAACACGTCCAAAAGTTAGTCTAAGTTTGTGTTTTCTGGGGTTATTAATATTTGGCAAACTATTTTCTTTTAAAGACCAATTAAGAATTCATTCTCACTTCTACACCACTGACAAAACATGAAACATTTTCTTGTGAAGAGTTGTACTACCCCTTAGTATCTGAAGTGTCATTTTTTAGTTTATTTAGTTTAGTTTTTATAGGTCAATACTTCATATCAACACTCTAACTTTTTTCATGAAAAGGAAATTCCACCAGGATCACCAACATAAAAGAAAAGATAAGCAAAACCCATCCAAAGTCGCTCGTGTGTTTTACAGCAGTGAAGTTGGTTTGGAGATTACATGGATATCAGTTTGGGCAGTCTATTCCAACATAAAAGGAAGGAACACAGTCTTTGAAACACGAGATGCCTTCAAATTAGGTATATTTAGTCTCTGAGCTGATCACTCGTATTGTTGCTTGTATTGACTCCCCTTTTTCTCTTCATTGGCTTTCTCGGCTTTAACTCATTGCAGAAAATTCCACTGGCGGTTTCATCCGGTGTTAATCTGGGGGAGATTTGCATTAGTGTCCAGAGATCACCTTTGATCTGCCCTAAAGACTTTGATTGGATGTGTGAACGTTGGGGCCACTTTCCCATTGGATTAAAGCGCCGGGGGTTGGTTATTTACCATTTTGGAAGCTGTTTTCAGGTCAGTGCAAGCTTTCACCGGCAATCACACAAACAGGTTTCAGTGGGCAGTGACAGGGGAGAGAGGGGAGGGGCGGATTCAAACTCAGTGAACTTGTGACGCAGGGTTTGTGTTCGGTGCTGTGTAAACGCCATAGGGATGAGGGAAAGTCACGGATCAGTGTTGGGGTTGGCAGCTGTGGTGGGAAGTGACACAAGTAAAAGTACTGTACTTTAGTGTTGGCATAATACTAAAGTTTCAAACACTATTTTGATAATAAGTAATGGACTCGATATGCAATACTTTTACTGTGATGATAATAAAAACTGATTCTTTAAACAATTTTTAACCATTTTCAACATTAAAATTTGGGGGTCCATCGCCTATTTTTTTCTATGGATATGGATTTGATCATTGCTCTGCCTGGAATGTTATACAGTATGACATTAAGCAGCTCTACCTTACATTTATTCAATCAGAGGTGGTTTTATAGCTCAAAAATATAGAAAAAAACAGTATTCTGACTGAATGGGGTCGCCTCTCCACAGATCTGACCTGTAACTTGGTTCAGTTTGGTCTCCATGAAGATAAAAAAAGGTTTAATACCTGTGAAACATCCCAGACAAAGCTGACTGACTGAAAACAGCTTCCAAAATGGTAAATAACCGACTCCTGGCGCTTTAATCCAATGGGAAAGTGGCCCCAATGTTCACGTCTCCATGGAGAAAAACATCTGACCAAGCCTCTACCAGGAAAGTTACACAATGCAACTTTAAATAATAGTAACATTGTGGTCATTCTAAAGCTGTTCAGGAAAGGTTCAAGTTTTATCCTGTGAATGTGCCTTTTTTAGTATCAACCTTTTCAAATTAGTATTTTTAGTTTTAGTATCGATTAGTATCAGATTTTTTTATATTTTTGACAACCCTATGGTACTGTTAACATTTTAGATACCTGAACTTACTTTTCACTTTTATTTCACTACATCGCAGAGCAGGTTTCTGTACTTTGTTCTCTACTACCTTTTTGAACTGGACTGAACAGTGAGTATGATTTTTTTCTTCTTGTTGGAAATCTGGTTAAATATTTAGGAAGTTCAGTTTGCTCAAAAATAAAAAAATAAAAACAGCTAGAAATATGAAATTGATTGAAAAAAGTGCACATTAAAAACAAATCTCTCCTTAATAGATCCAGAAGATGTTTTGTTATACAGATGTTTTGGATATATCTTTTCATGTGACATTATTACTTTTTGGGGGGTGGGGGTGATTGACATGTGGAACAGACAATCAAAGACAAACATGTTCTGTCCATATTTGTGAAAATAAAGAAAAAATTTCGCACGGAACACGAAAAACATGCCAATTTCTGCAGAATCAGTGAGCTGAGATATGATATGTGACCAATGTGCTCCTTTGTTTCACATGTGTCACTGAAAAAAGAAAAATCTGATTGCACAATCACGTTTGACCGGGCTTGAGGTGCTTTGGAGGGCGTGGGGACCAGACTGAAATCAATCTGTATAAAAAATACAGAGAGATATTACTGTGGATTTGCCAGGCCACCACCAACTGGCAGCAGCAACGGGAAAACCCACAAAACTCATCTTTCCATCAACGCGTTATATTCACATTTAGGAGATTCAATTACAGCGGTGACCTAAGAGGGAATGATCGCAAAATGGTTTTCAGAAAAGGGTGGAGAGTGGTCTTTTGTAAGATGAAGCAGGGTTTTGACAAGGCATTACAGCATGTTTTATGGTTAAGATATTCTAGACGAGTTGGGTTTTATATTCTATCTCAATGGGGCTTTATAAGAGATGCACTTTTATTGTTTGATCTAAAGTATGAACAAAGCCTTGCAAGACATAATAATATTCAAAATAATAATAATAGACTTAATAATAACTTAATTAATATCCTAACCCTAACTTCTACCCTCTTTATTAAGCCTGAATCATTCTTACTACTGAGTTGCCCTTTAGGATTAATAAAGTTGGTTATTGATTGACTGACTAAACTATATTTCTATTATTATATAGTTAGACCTTTGTTCATGCTTTAATTTTGTATATATTTTGTTTGTATGGACATCTAAGTGAACAAATCTAAAAAATTGTCACTTATTGTCCCTAAGCATGTTCGACCACATTGAAAAAGCATCATTAGCGTCATGTACTGTTTTTTATAATGTTTTAAATCACATTCTAGTATTGGTCATTTTACCGATATGATGGGATGATTGTTGTAAAATAGTATAAAAAATAATCTTATCTTATTTCTATAACGGGGTCGATTGATCTTGACAGTCTTGATCTTTACCATCTAAAAGTCTGACCACTTTCAAACCCACAGTCACAAGTTACCAGCCCGATCCTTCACAACCACAACTTATATTACCAAGAAATCCTGCAGCTCAGGGTAGGAGGACATGGCTCAGCATTTCTGAGAACAGTGCAGGTGGGTTAACACTTGGGTCAACATCAGATTCCTCAGGGTTTATGGAGACTTTGTCTAGACTCCTGTGCTTTGTTGAGCAAAAACAACATTTACTTGATCTCTGACTACATTAGCACTTTTAAATTGATGACAGTGCATTCCAACAAGGCCCGGCTGTGCGGTGTGCAGTAACCATATGTTTTCATCCAACAAGTAAAACCAGGATATGTTCAACAACAGTTTCAGAGGTTATAAAACATAAACTATTTAACATTTTTGCAAGAGCAGTTGGGTGTGACACAGCCATCTGAAGGTGGCTCCAGGAGCTGTATTGGACCATATGGGATTTTGCAAACTGAAATTAGATTAAAAGGCAAGGCACAAATAGTGTTTTTGGACTGCATTAACGGAACATTTTTTCAGCTGAAGAAAAGACCCACATTTGGATCTATAAGCTGTGTATATTGTTGAAGACTTTATTATCCTTGAAGGGAATTGTGTTTGGTACATTCTTTAACATTGGGAAACCGGTCAGGACCAGGTTTTAGGTGTTCACCTCAGATCTCATGCAGGGTTTGTGTGTTTAACATGTACGAAAGAAAGGTTTTTGATGAGGAAACAGTATAACATAGATCAAAAAATAGCATGATATGGGCCCCTTAAAAGAACTAAGCTCAAAACAATCATATTTGGGACCTTCAAGCTATGAACCTGTGCATCTAAACCATTTCTCATCAACAATGTTATGACTGTTTTTGTGTTGCTCAGTATATTGGAATAAAATCCTTTCAATTTTCAATGTCACTATATATTTTCCATCCGAACATATCCACCAGCTCTCATAAAACCAGCTTGATTGCACCCTCACCATTAACCACATGTTCCGGGCCAGTCTTCTCACCGGTACTGCAGATCTCATCCTGTGAGTACCATCATTAACCACGAAGCCTCTTTGCTGACTCAAGCGCGGTGGGCATGCTTTGACATCTGCTCCCTGCCCCTCCCTCTGTCCACGATTCACCTTACAGCTTGTAAACAGCCAAGCCTTCATCCAGTCTCTGCCGCACGCCGCATTAAAGCTTCCCCCAACCTCCTCTGTTCACACTGTGCAGCAGCTCCCACCTCTGCTCCCTGACATCAGTGTTATAAGGTGGATTCTTCATTAAATTGTTGCACCTGACAGTCCACGCAGTTGGGTGGGACTGCTCTGTGGCTACGAGGGACGGGCGAGATCCAGGGAGAATAAGGTAGAAATGTGGTTCAGGAGGAAATAGTACAAACCTGGAGCCCGAAGCTGATGTGTTTATGAGTTATAGGGCAGGCTGGAACTGAAATTGTAGAGTGGATGTCCAGGAGGTAGGAGAGTTTGTGTGACTGGTCTGGAGATGTTGCAACTTAGTAATAACATTGCTTTGGATTTGTAGACACCCAAACACTTTATTATTCATTATTAATTTACGTCATACTCAGTGGTGGTGAGGTACAAATCCAGTCAGCCTGGGGTGGACTCATAAACTGTAAAGAAGTGGACAGCAGGAGTGAGATGCCATCAGTTGCATTTGGCTACACTCAAATAAATGTTACAGGAATTAAAGGAGCCATTTTTGAGCCAAGTTTCATAATAGGAACTGGAATATATATGGTAAAAAAAAATAAATGGTTATGCATACTATTAAGAACAAAATGACAAGGCTCACTGCAGCAGAGAAGGGAAAGGTGCGGCATATTTTCAATGTAAGTCAATTGTCAATGGAGCTAGAAGTGCCCCCATGTTCACTTTCTATTTGGAATAGCAGGTTACCTATGTCCATTTGAATATATAGTCTATGTTATAGTCTTATAGTCTAGTTATTGGGCCCTCAGACCACTATAAGTCATTCACACATCACAATTATACATCTGGGGTGAGGTGTCTTGCCCAAGCACACATCAGCTCCAGTGGTTTCTAGTAGAAGGGCCCATTTCCACTCTCCTCATAGCCCATATTCTTATAAAAGGAATGTTTTTTTTATTAACAAGACAAATATTGTTGTACTCAGAGCTGGATTTCTCTTGTGTCGGTGTAGTGGTTTAACAAGCACATAACGCTTGTTACCGTGACTGTGTTAGATTGCTGAATGTTTCTCCTTTCTCCCCCCATTTCATGCTACAACTGTTCTGTCCAATAAAGCCTACAGGCTAAGAAATAAGACTGGGTTTGTTTTGTATCACATTTTCTATTGATTTACACTTTTCCTTTCTATTTTTTATTCTAATTTAATCTTTTTATGCAGTAGTATTTATCAGTGCAATGCTGATATCGACCTTAATGTGATATTGACTATTTGCACAAGGTAATGTCTCTATAAGGAATATGTGACTCAATGTTAATCTTAAAAAGGGAATATAATGCAAAATCTTTTAGGGCTGGATGTTCCCTCTTCAAATAATGCCTGAAGTGGTTTGTCATTCATGCTTGAGTAACCTTGCAATCTTTCCCAGGTTCAGCACACAAGCCTATGTACAACCACTTAGCCAAAATATACAAAAGCAGGAGACAAAACAATGCACTGCAGGAGGAAAATTATATTGTTTCAACTGGACAAAAGTGTTTTTTTCTTCTTCTCACAGCTCACCCAAGCAGCTTCTTCCGTACTGATCAAATTGTGCTGTTCAACTTTTGTAGAGCTGACAGAATTGGATCCTCGATGAGGGATTGCACAGACAAAACAATACACTACAACTTCACAAATCTGATGCAATATGCAGTAGTGTCATTAGTGAAATGCACACCGCGGTAACAAGAGGGACTGAGAGCATCAAAAACAAAACTGAGACTCATCAAACATTTAATATGTTTTCTGCAAATGGGTAATTTTCAAAACAACAAAAGGGAATATTGCAATCTAAATATGTAATGTGTTAACGATGAAGAACAGAAGAATTTTTGGTGTGAATAAAGAAAAACACGACTCAAAACCAGAGAATAGTATAATATGGCCCTCTAAACAAATACTCCTTTTGTTTGCTGTTGGTTTCTTTCATCTACGGCTGTTCTTTTGGCCGGTGTGTTCACTGACATTCACATCCGTTTCAGGTCAGGTCGGCTGGAGACTCACCAGGCCTCCTCTGACTCTCTTATCCATTTTCTCATTAAAGCACAAATATGTACAGTGGTATTGATGAGACTGACATTTTCCCCAGTAATGTGGCCGGTGTTGAGTTAGCAGAGTTAAAAGCAGCGGAGAGGCTGGAATCAATGCTGCCGTCTTTCCAATGTACAGCACTTAGCCCCACCTCTGTTTGGTCACACTGGATCACACTGTTGGAGTGTGTCCATTAGTGTAACATGTTGGCTTGTATACATGAATGTGTTTTGATGGGTAAATAGAAATAAGGCATTTGCAGCACGGAAATTAAAAGTTGACTTGTTATAAAAGACTACAAAGTTTGATTTTATTTTATGATACTTTCAGATAGAGGACTATAACTACATTTAGATATGTAATATTATTGGAAGAAATGTCCAAATATGTTCATGATTAGCTTCACAAACTTGCTAAACTTGACCACACAGTTCGTCAAAGCCTGATCTCATCAGATCTCAGAAGCTCAGCCAGGGCTGGATCTGGTTAGTACTTAGATGGGAGGAGAGAGTCCTGGGAATTTCAGGAGTCACAATGGGGCAGCAGCAGAATCCATCATTGTATCCTCACCCACAGTGCCTCATGAGAAAATGTCATGTGCATGAGTGATGGTGGTCGGAGGGACTGATGGTACAGATTGGCAGCCTTGCTTCTGTCAGTCTGCCCCATGGCAGCTGTATAAAGACTGTAAAGCACACTGAGTGTCTTAAAAGGCGCTCTATGAATGCAATGATTAATTAATATAAATGTTATGTCCTTTTAACAAAGAACAAACATGTCCTTTACGCTGAATTATGGCACCACTTTCAGCAGCTGTTGTGAAAAAATACTCATGTAATTCATGCTGACAGAGAAGATAGTTCATTTGGATAAGAGATACTGACCATAAAGCAGACCAACAAATCTGCAAACTGACTGTTAAACTGAGAATTCCACCATAGATTTTTTTTTTACATGTAGTTTAAACTGTTAGTATAGTCATCCTATATTGAAATGTCACATAAACACAGCCTACTGGCGCTGGAGACTTCTTGCTAACAGAAAACACATGCATTATCTACCACCATGCAAGAACCTCTCTGACTCACTGACACTTGAAGACGGCTCTACTAATTCCTCAGCTTGCACATTAACCCAGTACAAAGAGCCCCACCAAATGATCTGTGAAGGGCTACTGCTCTGTCAACACTCCACACTTACAATACAACCATGACCCCTTTGGGCATGTACCTTCGGACAGATCCAGTTACCCGCTGGACTCTAAAAACTGAAAAACCCCCCATACTCCAGCCTCGTTCTCTCTTTCTCATAACCCCCTCTCTTTTTGCCCCTCTAAGACGTCAGCGGTGTAATGAAGATCTCCTCTCTGACGAATACCATTTCATAGCTGTCATCATCATATGGCTGGTAATGCCTTAATCTTTTATGCATATTTTCCCCCTTTAAAACAACACAGCGTCCGCGAACAGGCGAGTCTTTGTGGAGCGTGAATGTCAACATGGCTGTTATCCCATCAGCCTGAAACCCTAGCCCTCCAAACACCTGTTCCTTTGTGCGCTTTGGCATTTTGCAGACGTGCTCTCTCTCTCTTTTACTCTCCCCCCTCGGCACCGCTCATGTCATCAGGGCTGTGCTGTCTCTATGCGGTGGCTTTTCTCTCTGATGGTATTGTCATCTTTCCAAACTAATCTATCCGAGGTATGTTAACCAGCGCTACTTCCTAATCTCAATACTGTAACCTTGTCATTCCAAATACGTGTGACTGAGCTCGCTTTCAACCTGGGTGTTCAGTTTGTGTGTCTAGATTTCGTATAGTTCTTGAAATATGTTACAAGTTGGCTTTTTTTCATAAGCTCAGACCACAGACTATATAAAGAAGTCACCCACAGATCACGAGGCTCACGGTTATAGGAGCAAATCTGCAGTTTCAGTTCACTTCACTTTGGAAATGGACTGAAAAACATGACTGTGAGTGGGTTTGCATCTCACAAACCTGATGGAAATTTTGTCCCTTTGGCTGTAACATTCCACAGTAGCATAAACGTAATCTATCTCAATGGGGAATGTTTTGAAGAATGGCTTGAGCTTTCTATTTCCTTGGGCTTAAAGTTGGTTTTACACTGTTTAAATTGCTTTTGAAGATCATATAGTTTTGATAAATGGTCACCAAAACTGAATGATATATCACTTTTCCACCTTCAAGTCACTCAAAGCGCTTTACATCAAGAAAACACACACTAACCCATTCACACACACATTCATACACACTGTAAACACTCAAATTAATCAAAAATAATGATTTCCATTTTATAAAAAAAAGGTTAGGTGCTCTGCTTAATTATAATGTTTAATTTTTACTTGCATCTATCTGATTTTCTAGGCATTACATTAATTATT
>KN491517.1:9797-34344 GCA_000787155.1 Scartelaos histophorus | reverse complement strand
TTTGAAGTATTATTTCAGCAGGTCTATATATATATTTTGCTGTACAGGTCAGATCTGTGGAGAGGCGACCCCACTCACACTCAGAATACCTGTTTTTCTAAGGATTTTTGAGCTATAAAACCACCAGTAATTTAATGAATGTAAAGTAGAGTTGTTTAATGTCACACTGTGGAACATTTCAGGCAACGCAATGACTTCTCCATAGAAACAAGCAGGTGATGGACCCCCAGTCAAAAAGTTACATAGTGCACCTTTAGTACAAAATAAAACAAAAAAAAAGCAGTTTGTGATTGTATATAATGTTTTTACACTATAATGTAAATGCAGAAAACAGTACTTTGAATGGACCATGTAATTTGTGCTAATTTGTGTATTCAACATTTTATAACTAAATGCATTTTAAGTAAATAATTATTCTTCCTAATACTGCTAATAGATCAGTGATTGTACATGCAGCCTTCTCGCCTCTCCATAGACCTGACCTGAGCTTGACCTGGCGGTTCGTCTCCATGGAGATAGCTCAGCTGGAACATGCAGGTAAAACAAAAACCGTAATGTTAAGATTTCACAGGGTAACAAAAATGGACAGAGCAAAACAGACCGGCGATATCTGCAGGGCCGAAGCACCAAAGTTCGACAGAATTTGTGAACAGTGAGCGGGCTCGCCTCTCCAGAGACCTGACCTGGACTTGGCCTGGTGCTTGGTGACATCTGCAGGGCTGCACCACACTCTGTCTTTCTCTCTGTCCCATTAGTGACAAAACCCCTAGAACTAACTGTAATACAATAGAAAATGTGTAAAATATATGTTTAAACTGTTATGTGTTGTCGAGGGGACGTGTTTTTGAAGTATTATTTCAGCAGGTCTATGTATATATTTTGCTGTATATAAAGTATTGACTGAATTCACACAACCTTTACTTCCTGATGCATGTGGAGGCTCAGGTCTTTTCCTCACTGATCCACCCTTCACTCACTTTATTGACCTTTCTCCCTCTCTCTCTCTCTCTTTCATCATCTCTCCCTCTCTTCTCTCTCTTCTCGTTTTCTCTCTCCCTTCTCCTCTTTCTCTCTCTCTCATTCTTGTTTTCTTCTCTTTTAATCAGTCTCTTTCTTCTTCTCTCTTCTTTCTTTCTCCTCTTCCTCTCTCTCCCTTTCTTCCTTTTTACCTCATTTCCCACCTCTCTCTTTCTCTCTCTCCCACTCCCTTCTTTATCTCCTCTTCCTTCTTTTCTTTCTTTACGTTCTCTCATCTTTCTTCTCCTCTCCCTGTCTCTCTCTCTTCTCTGTCTCCTCTCCCTCCTCCATCTCTTTTCTCTCTCCTTCCTTTTCTTTCTTCTTTCTTTCTCTCACCTTTCTTCTCTCTCTTCTCGGTCTCCTCCCCCTCTCTCCCTCCTCCATCTCTTTTTTTTTCTTCTTCCTTTCCCTCCCTCTGCTCTCTATCTCCTTCTCCCTTCCTCTCCCTTGCGTCCTTCCCTCTCTCCCTCTCTTCTCTTTCTTTCTACATTTCTCTTTCCCCCTCCCCTCTCGCTTTCTCTTTCTCCCCCTCTCTTCTTTATCTCTTTTCTTTTCTTCTTTTCTTTTTTCTTTTCTTTCTTTCTCTCACCTCCCTTTCTCCTCTCCCTGTCTCTCACTCTCTCTCTTCCTATCTCTTTCCCCTCTCTCCCTTCCCCTCTCTTTTCTTTCTCCTTTCTTTCCCTCCTTCAACACTCTCTTATCTCCTCCCTCTCTCGCCCCTCTTTCTCTTCCCTCTCTCACTTGCCCTCCTTCCCTCTCTCTTCTCAGTCTCTTCTTCCTCTCTCTCTTCCTTCTTTTCTCCCTTTCTTTCTTTCTTTCTTTCTACCTCTCTTTCTCCTTCCCTCTCTATCTTTATCTCTCTCTTTTCTCTCTTCTTTCTTTCCCTCCTTCATCTCTCTCACCTCTCTTTCTCGTAGCCCTATCTCTCCCTCCCTCTCTCTTCCTGTCTTTTTCCCATCCCTCCTTTCTTTCCCTCCTTCAGCTCTCTCTACCCTCTCCTCTCTCTCTCTCCTCTTCCTCTCTCCCTTCCTTTCTTCCTCCCTCTCTTTTCTTTCCTCTTTCCCCCCTTCAGCTCTCTCTACCCTCTCTCCCTCTCCTTTCTCTCTCTCCCCTTTTTTCTTTTCTCCCTCCCTCTCTCACCCTTCCTCCCTCTCTCTCTTCTGTCTCCTCTTTCTCTCTCTCTCTCTCTTCCTTCCTTCCTCTTCTCTGTCTCTCTCTCCCTCTTTTTTCTTTCTTTCCCCCCTTCAACTCTCTATCACCTCTCTTTCTCCTCTCACTGTCTCTCTCTCTTCTCTCCTTCCCTCTCTCTCTCTTTCTCTCTTTTCTCCCCCTCTCTCCCTCCCTCTCTCTTCTCTGTCTCCTCTTTCTCTCTCTCTCTCTCTCTCTCTCTCTCTCTCTCTCTCTTCCTTCCTTCCTCTCTCTCGTTCTCTCTCCCTCTCTCTCCCTCCCTCTCTCACCCTTCCTCCCTCTCTCTTCCTGTCTTTTACCCATCCCTCCTTTCTTTCCCTCCTTCAGCTCTCCCTTCCTTCCTTCCTTCCTCTCTCTCTTTCTCTCTCCCACTCTCTCTTCTTTATCTCCCCTCTCTTCTCTCTCTTTCTCTCTTTTCCTCTGTCTCTCTCTCTTCTTCAGACAGCCCTCAGATCTCCGTTCGTCTGTTCTTGTGTCGTTCCCTCTGAGCCCTCTCCTCCTCCATGTCCTTTAATGTGCTATTGATCCCTCACTCGATCACACTCTCCGTCCACTGAAGGTGTTTTTTATTCCAGATCTGCTCCTCTTATGTTTGTAGACGCCGCCATGGCAACAGCGCAATAAAATGTTACCGGGGCAATGACCACGAGCTTGAACTATTGGGCACGCCACTCAAATATGTTAATGTCAAATGATTACACTCGAAAAACTATGAAGGCTCCGACTTTAGTTACAAACTTTGAGCACTGTAACTTTTCTTTGTTCGTGGAGACCAAACCGGACCAAGTTACAGGTCAGATCTGTGGAGAGGCGACCCCGCTCACATTCAGAATGCCTGTTTTTCTAAGGATTTTTGAGCTATAAAACCACTTGTAATTTAATGAATGTAAAGTAGAGCTGTTTAATGTCACACTGTGGAACATTTCAGGCAACGCAATGACATCTCCATAGAAACAAGCAGGTGATGGACCCCCCAACCCAAAAGTTACATACTGAACTTCTACATTTGAGTAAATTTATTCTTAAAAGTGAGCTATAACTTTTTTTCTGTAGGTGGTCTCCATAGAGATACTGCTTTGCCTTGAATGTTCCACAGTAAGACATTAAACTTCTTGTATTTGTTTAGTTACAGTTACAGTTATACCTTAAAATACATGCAGCCTTCTCGCCTCTCCATAGACCTGACCTCAGCTTGACCTGGCGGTTCGTCTCCATGGAGATAGCTCAGCTGGAACATGCAGGTAAAACAAAAACCGTAATGTTAAGATTTCACAGGGTAACAAAAATGGACAGAGCAAAACAGACCGGCGATATCTGCAGGGCCGAAGCACCAAAGTTCCACAAAATGTGTGAACAGTCAGCGGGCTCGCCTCTCCAGAGACCTGACCTGGACTTGGCCTGGTGGTTGGTGACATCTGCAGGGCTGCACCATTGCATCATTCTGTCTTTCTATGTCCATTAGTCTCTCCTGGTTTTAATTGATTTTACTGTGGCCAGATATTATTATATATATAAAAAAAACTGCATATGAAGAATTTGTCCTTTAGCGAAGGACAGAGTGACAGTTGATTTATTAAACTGGTGCTCAGGTTTTTCTTGTAGGTGGACCCTTTCAGCCCTCAGACTGGTGTAGGACAGACAAAGGAAATGGGAGTCTCAGCTGTACCATGACCTCTGTCTACAACGCAAAACCTCAAATCTAGCCACGTTAAAATGACTTGAATTAAGAAATTTTATTAAAATTTAGCAAATTTCACTTAACAAGCAAAATGATCTGCCAATAGAACAAGTCTTTTTGTATTCACTGCACTTTAGATAAGAAAAAAACAACTCTTTACACTTGACTTAAGAAAAACACACTTGTTTCATTGGTAGATCATTTTACTTGGCAAGTTGAATCTGCTCAAATAAAGTAAAATGTTCTTTATTTAAATCATTTGAACTTACCTAGATATTGTTTTTGCAATGTGTAAAAAGTGCTATGGGCTAAGGTTTGGGAGATGTTTGACTCATACGCTGTGATTTAAAACTCCTCTCGACTTTCTTCTTTAAAATATTGGCAAAGAAGAACTTTACTTTACTTTGATAGATTTTTGTATCTCAAATCAAAGGTAAACCTGTAAGCCAAGATTTTATTCACACATGTTGGAGTAATCCTGCTTTATCCCGACTGTCTCCAAAAGCTCAACATGCTCTGTTCCACCTCGTGATGTCACGAAGCTGAACAGCCTCTTTCTGCTGTTAGTTCAATACAGATTAGAAATTAAGGGCTGAAATTATCCAAATGATTCTAGTGAAGGCGTACGGAGTATAAAAACGCAGTGGAGCACTTCCTGTATTACCGCATGACATCACAAGGTGGAGCAGAGTGTTTTCTGTTTAAGGGAAGGGTGCTAAACGTGTGAATGAAACAAAACACTCCAGGTATGTTAACACTTGTATGATGTTTTTTTCCATTTAAATAGTTTAAGTTTATATTTTATACCTTACATCAATATACAATAATAATTAAATAGAAAAACATGACATAATACATTGAAGTCAACTGGAGTGAGCTGCAAAACTACAAAAATATGATCTGAAATGTGTTTTTGCTTGTCTTCGAGGTGGAATTAGCAGTTATTTAATCGAAAATCGCATTTATCTTTCAGTCTTGTCATATTCCTGTCAATGACTCTATGCAAGGACCAACCCAATGACCTTTTTAACATTGCAAATCTCAAATTCAAATTTCATCAGAAAACCCTGATCCAGGCTAAAGCAGAACGGCCGATAATATCACTGATTAATGTCAAACAAATGCAGTCAGTCAATAGTTGTATTCAAACGAAGCCAAAACATCCTATTTACAAACAGGCCAAGACAGCTGCAGACTTTAGACCTTGGACTACGAGACTCTGTAAATCATCTAATGTTCTAGTTTGACTGCTCCAGGCCTGTCTCTGCACACACATACGAGAACACAACTTTAACTACATGACAAGTCCTAGTATATGCAAAATATCTGGTCACGTTAAGCTAAAAATGTGCATTGTTTTACATTTCAGCAACTTATTTTGGATGGTTAAATGGCTCATATTATGCGTATGTTATATTTTCCTCATCACAAACATAGCTGGAGTTGTGTTTTGTTTCATTCACACATGTTTAACACAGAAATTCTGCATATTTAAACTGAGTTCTCTGAAAAAGGAAACTCTGTTCCACCTTGTGATGCCATGAGGTTAAAAAATAAAGCACTAAAGGTAAATAGCAGCTGTTAATTTGAAAACTATCACTTCACACATCTCATAGTGGAGCATTTAGAGTTTTTGAAACATAGACTCAAACAATTTCTACTAACACTAATTGAAAAGACCAACAATTGGAAAAACTGGCACCTACTGACATCTAAAACCCTACCTCTTGTATATAATGTAGATATATTTTATTTTTTACAGTATTATTTATTTTTAGCTTTATTACCATGTATTTTGTCCTCTTTGTTATAATATCAGAAGGCATGTGTGTAACTGTGTCCAAGTACTTCCCTTATGGATCAATAGTTAGTTTATATACTTGTAAGTTGAGAAAATGGCAAATTAGTATTATTCGTGTAAATGTAGATAATCTATTTAGAATAATTTCATAATATTCCCGATTGGAGAATATTATAAAGTTGGGGTGGATGGAGCAGTGTGTAGGTTTGAGTCAGTGCTGTTTGTGTGTCCATGTGACTGTACCAACAAAACCTTTGAGCCGAGCAAACCCCGAGAGGCAGATCACGTCACACTAAGGTTAAAAGCACTTATTACCAGTCAATTATACAGTGATTTAGGGTTTGGGTTGTCACTTGTGCTGTTCACCCTTTATTTAAGGCGACCCTTTAAAAACATTGCTTCTAGATTGCTCATACTTGTATCTGACCTACGTGTTACTTCAAAAATATATATATACACAGAGAGAATGGACGACATGAACTTAAATTACCGTTACTGTCGTCATTACCAATTTATGAACCATAAGAGGTCACTATAGTGGTCGATCTTTGTGCCATTGCCAAACCTGGATAAATGATTTTGATGAATGATTTTATTTTTATTTTTTTTAAATCACAAACTAGAGATGTGTTTTGTTTCATTCACACAAATCCTGCATGTTTAGGTTGAGTTCTTCTCTCAAGCAGAAAACACTGTTCCACCTTGTGATGTCATGTGGTGATACAGGAAGTTCTTCGCTGCGTTTTTTAACCTTTACTCGAAATATTTGGATAATTTCACCCTGGAATCGCTCATCTTTACCGCACTAAAGTTAAAAGGCAGCTGTTAACTTGAAAACCACCACTACTGCGTGACATCACAAGGTGGAACGGAGCATTTGGAGCTTTGAAGATGTGCACAGACTAATACAGGATTATTCAAACATGTGTGAATGGAACAAAACACAACTCCAGGTCTGTTTTGACGCAGAAACAACACTATAAAACGCCTTAAAGTTTTGCGTAATACAGAAAGGACATAACCACCTATAGTAAAATAATAAGTAGACTCAGGTTTATGCCAAGTACTTTATGGGATTTCAGAATAATAAAAAGTAGGACAATAAACAATGAAATAATTAAAACTAAATATTTATTGGCTATGTTTTGAATGGGAAAACAGTGTTGGATAGAGGCACAGTGACTAAAAGAAAAAGAAAAAAATACATATAGACCTAGCCTCTTGATATGATTGAACCGTGAGTGTTGGCCATAGAAAAGCAGTGTCAACAGTCCCTCCAGCTTTAATCTCCACTGCGGGGAACACACGGATATCAACAGGCCCCTCGAATCAACGCATCCCGCTCTCACTACGGGAGAGAGAGAGAGACGAGTCACTCTTTCTACACTGCCACAGAGAGAAAGAGAAAGAGGGAAGACAGAGGAGAGAGAAGCGGGAGGACGACGTTCATCTGACCGCGCATCGAACGCTCCACGCCGGCCGCTGCTGCTGGAAGTCCCCGTGCGCCCGGACCGGAGGTGTGGGAGGGACGGCTCGGTGCGCGGCGTCTCGTCTGTGACTGTGGCGCTGATTTCGCGGTGCGAGGGGATTCAGAAGAGCTACGGGACTCCTCGGAGGACAGACACGGGGAATTAAAAGCGAGTTTGTCAAGGATTTTCCACGGGAGATCGCGTGTGGACCGCCGCTGGAAAAGTCACATTGCACGACGTGGGTGAGTTTACGCTTTAACTGTTGTAAATACGCGTAGGTTAAAGGTAAAATAACGTCCTAATGCTAAGGTTATCACATTTTTTTACACTTCTGATTTCACTTCATAAACTGATCATTTGATTGTGCGTGTTGCAGTGAGATTTGGGCACGTTTTGGAGCTGATCTGTGATAAAATATGCGTAAAAACTGAGCAGCATCGCTCGAGCTAATGCAATGTGAAGGTTGTGGACGGCAGCCGGGATAACATTGCGTTACACCGGGGCCGTGGGATTTCGTCTACGTGTGTTTTTCTCATTTAGCCGCTAAAGAAAAGCGAAAACCGAGGAGTGGAGCGCTCCCTTTCGCGCATGTTAATGGGGTATGGTTGAAACGCGACCAAAAAGAGGCTAAAAACAGGGGAGGTTAGGTATTTTCTGTGTGTTTTTTCGGGGGGAATCTGAAAGACAAACCGGCCCCGTTTTTTTAAAGCCATCCTGTTGTCATGGAGACGGGCTGGAGGCTGCTGCTGCTGCCTCCGTCTCTGCGCGCACAGAGGGGCACACGGAGACAATGAGCCCCGGCTACAGAGCACACGGAGCGGATACGCGTTTGTGGGTTTTGGGGGGCACTTTGGAACCGACCCAAGTTACCAACAACACACTAAAACCACATTACATCCGTTTGACCATACTCTGGTCTATGTGCACTGGGTTGTTTTGCACTGTGCTAGGCTAAATCTTATCCATATTCTGTTAAGCAGCATTAGCCCTTCATCTTTGAGTGTTTCCTATTAATATTGGAGACTGTGGTGGCCCCCCATAGTCTAAAAACAACATGGACTATTAGACCCTTTGAAATACTGTAAACCAAAGCATTCTAATTTCCAGAATGGAGCAGCTGGAGGCAAAAGTGATGTGGAACATTATGCAACTTTCATGGAAAAACTAGGATTAATTTCAGAATATCACAAATTATGAAAAATCAAGGACAATTTGATGAGAGATTATGATCGACACTAAGCATTTTTACAAAGGAAAAACCCACATTTTGAGTTTTTAGGACACATCCAGAGATTATGATCGACACTAAGCATTTTTACAAAGGCAAAACCCACATTTTGAGTTTTTACTGGACAAATCCTTCCAGAAATGCTAAGCCCATAACAGTTTTTCACAGATATATTACAGATTTCATCATAAATTATACTTGTTGTGAAGCCAAATACTATTCTAGGGTTAGAAAACTGTATTTCTTCCATCCTTCCTAACAGAGAAGCAAAGTAAATATGATTTGTACCTTGAAAATTAAAATTTGCTTATTTTTAGCACTTTATGATAACAGAAGATTTGAAAGGCTTCATGGGCCATAAGAACTGCTTTAAGATTAAACACAGACAGTAAATGTCATTTGTGCTCCACAGATTGTATGAGGTGAAACTATTATATTTGTGCCACCATAGTGTCCCTGGAATCTATGGGAAACACTGTATCAATACTAGGGATGCACTGATACCAGTATCGAATATCGGCAGTGATAATGAACATTTTGGTGCATCAGATATCGGCTTCCAAGATATCGATTCAACCGATATCCCATTTTGGTCCAATAATGATATGATTTACTGGCGATATTAGTTCAAAATATCTTATAATATTAAACTTAAAAGTAGTTACTAGTCGTTCTGTAGTTACTTTAAATAAATAATAACAGTTTGGATATTTATTTTACTATAAACTGTAATAATAATAAAGCATATTCATATTTTCAGTCTCTGCCCTGATATCGGTTGAAATCAGGAAATGGCAGATACTTAATTTCAAACTATCCACATCGGTACTGAAAAAAACTGAAAAAGTAGTATTAGTGCGTCTCTAACCAATACATGGCTATTATTTTATTAATAGATTTTTGGTATAATGAAACAGTTTTAAAGTTTAGGCAATTTCGGCTCATTGGGTTCAGCTTTAGGTGATATTCTGCACACTTTCAGTTATTTAAAAGACACAATATTTAGTTCTGAGTTGTTCATTGCTATGTTAACAGTTACATTTTTACTCTGAAACCCATCCATGGATCACATATTGTCTGCATACTGGTCTACTACACGGCCTATTCGTGTAGTACGAGAAGACGACAGGTAAAGTGGGTTGACAGTCTGAAAAAGTGTAATTCGTTTACAGTCAGCAGGGAGTCCCATTCCTGAACTGTCTCATATTGATCTAATTAAGGTGGGCACAATATAGGCTGAGACACATAGGGACTTATGCTCAAATACAGATAAAAGTCCAAGCTACTGAAGTGTTGTCGCAATGCAAACAATTCAAACTCTATTTCGAGACCATAATGGAGATAAAAACGCTCAGTTTTTAGTAATACAATACATATACTTGATCTGATTAAGCTCAAAATCACACTAAAACTGCTTAGGAAAGCTCAGATTTTATCCTGTGAATGTGATTTTTTTTGCATTATCTATTCTTGTGCAAAAGAATATCTAGTTTTGTTATTAGTTTTAGTATTATTTAGTGTATTTTTGCGATTTTGACAACCCTACTGGTGAATATAGGTTACTTACTGTACACATTTCACAAAAGGAGCAGCAGACAATGAGCTGGTTTGTGCGTTTTGGGGGGAATGACCCACACATACTACCTCTATTATTATTGTTGTTGTGCTTGTCCTATTTTATCACTGAATGCAGAGCTCTTTTGGACACACAGTGAAAAGCTCAGCCTGGTGTAGTAAGTGTAATATCGAAAAGTACATTACTGGTGCTCCACATAAAGCAATCTAGCACACGCCCCGCTAAAACTGCTGTCGAATATAATGCTGAGGGGGCAGACATACAATGGACTGGAAGTATCAGGGGTATACTGCCATTTTAGCACGTTTAAAGGACGTTTGGGAAAGCGAGTTTGAAGCTGTGGAGGTTTTTAATCATTGTCTGTGTTTGCAAAAGTGACACTTGTGAGCTTTTAGTTGTGTTGGAATCTTGTTACCTGCTCCAAAATATACTCCAATATGAGTTGTTTCGTTTCATTTGCACATGTCTGAGTAATCCTTTGTTATTAGCCTGTCTATATATCCAACGCTCAAAATGCTCTGTTCCACCTTGTGATGTCATAATGTCAGAATTTTACCATTAGTTTAGTAGAGATTGACAGTTCCAGGGCTGAAATGATCCAAATGATTCTAGTGAAGCTTTATGGGGTTTAAAAACACAATGTAGCACTTCCTGTATTACCACATGACATCACAAGGTGGAACAGAGTGTTTTCTGTTTGAGAGAAGAACTAAATCTGCAGGCATGTGTGTTAAATCAATGAAACAAAACGCAACTCCAGGTCTGTTTGTGATGTGGAAACAACATTATTATATAAAGAAAGAAGAACATAGTGTATTTTTGACAACTTAAATGTTAGTTGTTTGCGTTTTGTCATATTTTAAACCATGTTTTTATTACAAATGAATCATAATTATTACTGTGCTGCATATTGCACCACAGAACAAAGTTTACAAATTGCAATGCAGTTTCAATTATCTGAAAGAATTGTTTGTTGACAAAGTTGTTAAAGTGATTGCTTCATCTTCCCAGTTCTATAAAACCGCTATGTAACTGACACTTTACAGCTGATATCATCAACATTCTCTGAGGGTGTGAAGCTGACTGTAGGCACTGCTCTGTCTGAAGCTCTGTTTAGATTTCAGTCCGAGCTATTGCCTGTTTTAACACAGTCTGACCAGAAAGAATTATTTGATTTGAGCTAGCTGCATTGGCCAACAGTTTATCAGTTTGTCAAAAAAAAAAATAAAAAAATCAAACACCTTAACAGGACCATGAATGCTTGTATTGATTACAGGCTCTTGAAAATGTGTTAAAATCCAAATCTATGTTAATTATATCATCATAAAATGAAGACAGCAAAAAGGTAAATTAACACTAACACACACACACAACAAAACAGCAAAATCAAACAAATGCAAAACCATAAAAATCAATTGGTAAAACACTCCATATCCATTTCATGTCTTTTCCCGAGTTTTCTATATCTTAAACCATTTTTGTTCATCTTTGCCATGTGTGCACTGTGTCACCATGGTAACTGCTGAACATTCTGCCAATAGAGATATATGTAGATACAGTCTCAGCAGGCAAGATGGTGATGACTTTTAGACAATATTATATTTAAGTGCCCATCGTAACATGGTAACCCCATTAGAAGTAGAATTAGAAGAGGTAGTGATGCTATTTAAAGTCAAAATAGCTGCTTTAGGCTCCAGGATAATTGCAATTTGATTGGACGCAATTAGCAAATGACAAAGGCAGCAGTTTTGGGATTTTTTTTTCTGTATAAAAAAATCCTGACCCTGTAGTTTAGATTTGTACAAACATGTCCTGAAATGTGATTCAATTTGTCAGTTCATATTTCTCAGTTTTTTCCTCCAACTAGCCAATAAAAAAGTCTAGTCAATTAGGATATAATGTGTAATCTGACCATTTTAGATTTTTTGTAAATATATAAGGCAAATATATGATGATTATATTGTCCCCACAGCTGTTCAATTTTGAGTCATGTGACAAAGTCCAATATTAAAGTGAATAAATGCTGGGTGGTGCTGTGTTCCAAGTGCAGATTGGGGTGAGCTCACAGTTGGCAGTGTCTGTTTTGGAATGAGTCTGTGTAAAACAGGTTTGATTAGCATACCAACAGCTACCAACAGCCACTCATTCACATCCTCTTCTGTGGAGAGAGAGAAGGAGTGACATAGTTGTGCGTAGGCCTGCTGTGATAACACAACTTTTATGGCTTAAATCTTATCATATAGACGATAATAACCAAAAATCGCCCAGTAGTGCAAAGAAAATGCACATGATAAATACTGCTTCCAAAAAAGAAACCAAAACATACATGTCGTTGTGTTTTCTTTCATTCGCACATGCTTGAGTGATCCTTTATCCACTCAAAATTCTCTGCTCCACCTAGTGATGTCATGAAGTGGTAGTTTCCAAGTTAACAGCTCCTCCGTAGTTCAGTAAAGATCAGTAATTCCAGGGCTGAAATGATCCAAATAATTCTTGAGCGGGTGTATGGAGTTTACAGGTGCACTGTGTAACTTGTCTGGAAGTATGTCTGCCATGTGCTCGTCTCCATGGTGATGTTATTGTTTCGCCTGGAATGTTCCGCAGTATGGCATTAAACAAATATATCTTGCATTTATGCATTTATGTGTTGTGTTTTTATTTCTTAAAACTACCGCAAAAACATGCATTATTACTTTTTATTACTACTTTATTATTATTGTCTTGGTGATGTTGCCTGCTTGTCTCCATGGAGATAGGTAAATAAAATGCCATACTGCAGGACATTCCAGGAAAAAAGAACATGTGGCGAACCCTCTACCTGAAAAGTTACGCCGCGCACCTTTAAAAACAGAACACTTCCTGTATTACACCATAACATCACAAGGTAGAACAGAGTGTTTTCAGTTTGAGAAATAAACTCTAACGCAGGGTTTGTGTGTTGCTCAAGAAGTACAGATAATTTGAATAATGCACAGCTTAGACACAGATGTAATAAGATAAAATCATCTCTTCACTTTGTTATCGCTCTCTTGACTTGGTCCATTTGGTCCATTATTTTTCCATTTAAGACTCGGATCGACCAGTGACATCATAATTACAGAGGCAAAGCAGCTCTTAGTATTCACATTTGAACTGTCTGGTTTCATTATGTCTGAAATCCAACCAGCGAATTCAGTAAATCTACCAAATACCAGCGATAAAATGCATAATACCTAACTAATTTACATATTCTCTGTACTTGATTTTTACTGCCTTTAAAATGTTAAAAAACAATAAAACATTTTTTATTTTATTCAGTTTACAGTGGTCCAAAGTTATTCCTCACTTACCTTATGTTTTCAGAGCATTCTAATTATGCACAGCAATTAATTTAAAAGCACTTTTAACATCTATCAAATCACTGTGGAGTTTTGTGGAAGTGTAGATGTGTTTTTAATTTGAATATTTCATGAAATAACTTGAAAAAAAAAGGTGAAATGGAAATAATTGTGTAAAAAGGATGAACATGTGATATGTGGGTATGAGTTTACTTTTCAGACTGAAAAAAATCAAGTTGAGAAATTCAGATTAAAAAAAATAAACTTAAAAAAAAAACCTCAAGTTGCCAAAGCTATGAAAACATAAAGCAGTAAATCATAAGAAACACAGTCATTTTAGAAAATACTTCTTGCTTGATTGTTCATGGTGTGTGAGAATATTGAATGTCTTCTGCTTTTTGGCCTCTTTGAGCATGGCGCCCCCTGGTGTTACAAGTTCCCATAATAAAAGAATATGCGGTGAACTTTGACCCAAATGTTTTAATCTGAATTTCTCAACCTGAATTTCTCAACCTGAATTTCTCAACTTGATTTTTTTTTTATCTGTATTTGGCAACATTAATGCTTCAAGTTCAATTAGTCCCATTTAAATGATTTTTTTATTCAAGTTATTTCATTCATCATGAAATATTCAAATTCAAAACTTGAGGCACATCTATACTTCCATAGAGTTTTGCTAACAGCACTTAGCATGTATAATTAGATGCAGAGTGTACACAGTAGATATACAGTATTTTGAGCTGCTTATACAACATATACTGATACTGGTATTGGGTACAATAAAGTGTTTGTTCAGTCTCTCCACGGGTATTGGTTGATTTCGGATATTGGCGAATCGGTATTGGAACTAAAAAAACTTGAGCCCTAATATTTGTACAGAGGAAAGACAAATTTTGCTCAAATATAAGGGAACAAATAGGGTACAGGGGCTTTTATAATATATATAATGCACATTTTCATAGCTTTTTTTGATTAAGGATAGGGTTATGGGTTAGGCTGTCTATATAAATTTGGCCTTTCCTCCGTCAGGATGTGGGTGGCTTTGTTAAAACAGGTGGTAGAAGGTCTCGATTATGTAAATTACAGATATTTGCATGTCTCGTCTGGGGGTCTGTTCTAACACAGGGTCCCAGATTAACAGTGGTTCAGTGGTGTGAGCGTAAAATTACTGAGATTCAACCAAAAGTGTCTGGCACAGTGTAGAGTAGAGCTGGGTGATATGTACGACTGCCAGGAGAACTCATTCTGAAGTACAATATAGTGTTACAGAAAACTATCCTGAGAAACGACAATATTGAAACTACTTAATACCACTGTGACAATAAACCCAAAGCAGGATTATCCCACTTTAGTCCTGTTCTAGTCCTGGTTTAGTCCTGATTTATTTCTGGTTTAATCCTGTTCTACTGTAGTCGTGATTTAGTCGTGATGATGAAGACTTGGATTAGTCTTTGTCTCCTCCAGGTTTAGTTCAAGTTTAGTCCGAATTTAGGGTGCGTTTACGCTTGTGCTTGGCTTGCTTAGTCCTGGTTTGAGCCCTCTTTAAGTCTGACTTGATCTTGTTCTAGTCCTGTCCTAGTCCTGGGTTAGTTCTGGTTTAGTCCTGATATAGATTTAATTAGTCCTGATTTAGTCCTATTCTAGTCCTTGTTTAGTCCTGTTCTAATCCTAGTTTAGTTCTGGTTTAGTCCTGATATAGATTTAGTCCTGATTTGGCCCTAGTTTACTGGTGTTCTAGTCTTTGTTTTGTCTTGTTTTAGTCCTGGTTTAGTTCTGGTTTGGTCTTACTTTAGTCCTGTTCTAGTCCTACTTTTGTCCTGTTCTAGCCTTGGTTTAATCCTCTTCTAGTCCTGGTTTAGTCCACATCTAGTCTTGGTTTGGTCCTGTTTTAGTACTGATTTAGTTCTGTTCTAGTCCTGATTTAGTCCTGTTCTAATCCTGGTTTAGTTCTGTTCTAGTCCTGATTTAGTCCTGTTCTAATCCTGGTTTAGTCCTGCTCTAGTCCTGGTTTAGTCCTGTTCTAGTCTTGGTTTAGTCTTGTTCTAGTTTAGTCCATGTTTAGCCCTGGCTAACCCTGGTTTAGTCCTGGTATGTTCCAGGTTTAGTCCCAATTCTGATCTGGTTTGAGTGTGAACACATCTAAAATCCTGCCCCAGACCTCATATAAATGTAACAATCTCAACTCAAAAGTAAATCTGGATTATACATTTTACCTGATTTACTTTTAATGCATTTGTATTTATATGTATTTCCTATCAAATCCCACATTGCCTTGCTTCTACCCTCCTGTTGTATTACTTAAGTTGCTCCTGATAACTGCAGACACAAGACGCCTGTTACTCATCACATTCTTTCCTCCGCTCTCTGTAATTTACCACAATTTGACCAAAGTCCTTTATTTAACATCACATTACAGCGTTTTAAGTTGTGTCTGCTTGTATTGAACCCTGTCCTGCCTCTTTTATTGTTTTGAATCTAGACACATGACTATAAAATATTATCATTTTTATATTTGCCAAACAAGACTGGAGAACAATAGATTTTGCAGGACGATTAATTGACCAAGAAATTATTGCGATAAATGAAAATATTGACATTTTGAGACCATTTTCAACTAATATAATGTCAGTGGAATAAAAATGCAAATACACCCTTTCAAAGATCAATAAATGTTACTTTCTAAAGGACATTTAACAAAGGAACTGCAAGACAAGCAAAAACAATAGGCCGAAATAAAATAGATTTGTTAACATAAGAATAGCCTAATGTACTGAATGAAAAAAAAACATTGTTGAACCAAACACAATTATAACAATAAATACAATTAATTATTAAGTCTCTGTAATAAAATTGCCCTTAAATGGTTAGGTTTAGACAGAGAAAACAAACTGCCACTTAGGACCTTTGTAAACAAAAAGTGCAAACTAACAATAAAAAAACAACACATAATAAATAAAAGCAGATTACTCATCAGGTCATATTTTAGACATAGACTGTATATATGAATGGACATAGCAAATGTGCCAAACAGGAAGTGCTCCAGGAGGCTCTTCCGGGTCCGTCTAACCCTGGCTCCCATTGACTTCCATTAGAATATCGTCACCCGTCTTTATGCAACTGCTGCTGTGATCCTCGTCCTTTTGGTCTTGTCATGTTCATATTAATCCACTCTGCACGATCCTATTTCGCTATTTTGTCCGTCAAAAAAAATCCTACTCATAACATAGAGCCTGGCTGTCGCCGTTAGCATCGTGAGCCTCATTTGAGCGGCCCTGAACGCTATGGGCGACGTCACACTCGCTTAGTCCACTTTTTTATACAGTCTGCGTTGGCAAGTGGCCTAACTGACACGTTCGTTCAAGCGTCATTACACAAGGAAACGAGAGCGACAGAAGCTTTTTGACATTCAGTCTCTTCGGTAGAGAGAGTGGGAGACACGAGGCAAACAAACAAGCATCCAAACTGAAATGATCACCGCCAGAAAAGTTATCAAGCTTGGGATTCATTGATTTATTGATTATGGTTACAGGTCTACTGGGGGAGATATATAGTTTAGCTTTTTCAGTACTGTCACCACTAAAAGGTAATATGGGGTTAAAGGTTCATTTTCTTTTCGGTTGTGGGTCCGTCACCTTCTTGTTTCTTTGAATGTTCCACAATATGGCATTAAACAAATCTACCTCACATTTATTCTATTACAAGCGGCTTTATTGCTCAAAAATACCATTAAAAACAGGCATTCTGACTTCCAGCGTGGTCACCTCTTCACAGATCTGACCAGTAAGGTGGCCTGGCAGTAACATCCCCATGGAGAAAAGCAAGTTGCGAACCCTCCACCAGAAATGTTACACAATACAGCTTTGGAAGTTTATTGGATTTAGGCTCCAAAGTGCAGTAGTCTTCACTTCCTTAATTTGATTATTTAGCTCCCAAATCAGCAGAACCATCTTTTACTAGTTACTTTTAGTTTCTACAGTTTTGAAGTACTGAATCCACCTTGCGATGTCATGAAGTGGTAGTTTTCAAGTTAACATCTACCTTTTGTTCAGTAGAGATCGGCAATTCCAGGTCTGAAATGATGCAAATGATTCGAGTGAAGGTGTATGCAGTTTAAAAACACAGTGGAGCACTTCCTGTATTACCACATAACATCACAAAGTGGAACAGTGTTTTCAATTTGAGAGATTATTCTAAAGCTGTTCAGAAAAGGTTCAGTTCTATCCTGTGAATTAGATTTTTTTAATATCAATATCTGCTCAAATGTGTATTGATACTATTTTTAATCTTGATTAGCGTCTGATTTTTGACATTTCTATATAATAACCACATTTTCCCCATATATAGAAATATTCATAAATAAAAATGCACCTATTTCATTCAGATTTCTATTATACGCTCACTATAGCCTCCGTGTTTACCCATTATTCTAACACAGCGGAGGGAAACGGCTCCATTAATGCACATTGAAAACTGTCAGCTTATGCCTCCTCATTTAGATCACTCTGATGAGTAATGGGGCCTTGGCGATGGTTTCCTGACAACACAAAATTGCTTCAGGAACAAGACAAATCACCACTTTATTTTTGGCAGTATTTTGACATCAGATTTTGAATGGGAGGTGATGGTTGGCCGCAGTAAAGTGACAGTTGATTTAGGGCGAAGTATTGGCAAGTGCTGGTCAAATTTGCTGGATCATTTTCGTGGAAAAAAGAAACAAAAGTGTGTTTTTAACTAATAGATTTCTGAATGTTCACAGCTTAAATCCTATTAGATCTCTGTTTAGAAGTGTCCACAAACATTAGTAATATAATACATCTGCTCTACAGGTTCATTTTGACTGGAAAGAGGTACTAATATTTGTGATTTCAATTTTGAGCCAAATAATCAGGATTATTTTAAACAATGACTAGGATATTGTAGGCCTTTAATAATAGTGTAATGTTTATATTTCTTATGCAGTTATTAAAATACTGATATTTTACCATATTTTCCACATTACTTGATATTCAGTAAAGTAGAGCTGGACATTAAGGTGATTGACAGGTGGATTAACCAATCACAGTGAAGAGTGGAGCTGGTGGAGCATTTGTCCACTATCCAAATGTTAGTGGTTCAAATCCAGCCCTTAACATAAACAGTCGTTGCTTGCTCACTGACCCACAAGTTGGTGGCGTGATCCCAGCTTCCACAGATAAATGCTGTCTTTGGGTCCTTGGGCAAGACACTTACCCCACCCTGCCCGGAGTGTTTGCGTATACTGGTGTGTGAATGGGTGTGAGATTCCGTCATCTAAAAAGCTTTGAGAACCTTGAAGATGGAAAAACGCTGTATAAAAATGTGACCGTTTATCATTTACT
The DNA here is from genome assembly GCA_000787155.1 of Scartelaos histophorus. Lineage (NCBI taxonomy): Eukaryota > Metazoa > Chordata > Actinopteri > Gobiiformes > Gobiidae > Scartelaos > Scartelaos histophorus. The sequence goes on along the minus strand of KN491517.1, from coordinate 15,713 downwards.
TTATTTATTTATGTCTTAAAAATACACAATGTCGATGAATTGGGATAAAACCGAAACTGAAATCATGATCTGGCTCCAACAGAATCTTAATACATCTATTTATTGCCATATCCTCCACCCCTACATTAAAGTGACACATTGAGTTGTTTCTGCATGGACTGGTGTATTGATACTTTGCAGCTCATGTCATCAGCTAACTGGAGGCACTACTCTGTCTGAAGCTCTATCATTCAAATTAGACTTTAAGACCATAAAGAGCTGCTTTAGCTGAAGCTGCAACATATAAGCTGATTTGTGCTGTTAAGTCTCTCTCAAATAACATTACAGTCACAGGCTAGCTAGCATTAGCCAACAGTTTTTCAGTTAGTCACTTACACCTTTTTGTTGAAACTCAAACACCTAAACAGGACCATGAACACTCGTATTGATCACAGGCTCCTGAAAATGTGCGGTTTAAATCCATTTTGTATTTTTTTCTTAAGTTTTCAGACCATTTTAAAACTTTTTTGTGTGCACTCTGTCACCATGGTAACCGCTGAACATTCTGCCATAGATAGGCTACATGCAGAACCCCTCCCCAGCGTGATGTCAGCACAAAGTTTCAATACTAACTCAGTGTATTCTGCTCCATTGGCCTAACTTCCTCCTGCAGTCGTGCTTTAGTTCACTCTTTCAGCCCTCCACACGGGTCCCTCTCGCCTCATGTTGATTTTCCTGTTTTGAGTCTCGGGTGAAGGAGCAGGAAACGTTGCGTTGAGAAGCACATTTCCAGAAGGTGACTCAGGAGACGAGCATTGTCTGTGCTGGTGGAGAACAGGGCAGTGGGTCAGACAGATGCACTACAGACCAGGCCCGAGAGCTGAGCCAAGAATGAGACAAACTTTTATTTATAGAGCGGATATTTATTCATGTTTTTCCATTGTTGTTCGGATGTTATTTGGAGTAGTTTGGATTGAGGTTAATGGTGCGGCAAAATCATGTAGCAAATTTTTAATCTGTAATCTCAAAATGAACCTATACAGAAAACATGTTATGAGTGTTCTGCATGTATCTCTGTGGTCGTAATGTTCAAGTTTCCAAGGTGACACTGCCACCACAACGCTGCAAAAAAAAACTTAGCCATAATTTAAGATATAAACACTTAAATCTATCAGAAAATTACTTAAAAGTAGTGAAAATATTTGTCCAAGACTGTTTTACTTGACAAGTTATCATAAAATAAACTACCTCTAGACTAAAATGAACCAATAAGTAGATAATAAATCTGAAAACAAGACGAATAACATGATACAAGTTTTAAATCTTGGCCAGATCAGAGAAATTGGCAGTGAAAAGTTTTAAGATCTGTCTGAAAACTCAAAAAACAAACAAACAAACAAAAACAAAAGAACAAGGTGAGCAGGACTAACTGAAAAACTGTCAGCTAATGCTAACTAACTTGTGACTCTAATTTTATGTGTTAGAGACTTATTTCGCAGCACAAATCATCTCACATGTTACATTATTTCTGGTCAGATTGTGTTAAAACAAAGCTGACATTAAAGTCTAACTTGAGTAACACAGCTTCAGACAGAGCAGTGCTTACAGTTAGCATCACGCCCGCAAGAAATGTTGAACACCAGCTGTAGTATCATTTTAAACACAAGTTTATTAATTGCATTTCAGATTACAACGTGTTTGTAACGGAATAGAGCAGTAATTGTAGTAGGCCTTATTTATACTTTGCAGCTGATGTTGTCCCTACAGTTAGCATCACGCCCGCAAGAAAGGTTGAACACCAGCTGTATCAGTATCATTTTAAACACAAGTTAATTAATTGCATTTCAGGTTACAACATGTTTGTAACAGTAATTGTAGTAGGCATTATTTATACTTTGCAGCTGATGATGTCAACGTTCCCTGGGGTGTGATGCTAACTATAGGCACTGCTCTGTCTGAAGCTTTTTTAGACTTTAATCTCAGTTTTACTTTAACACGATCTGACTAGAAAGAGCTGACTTATTTGGAACCGCAACAGGTGAGATGATTTCTTTGGTCTCCCTTAAATGATGTTACAATCGCAAGCTAGCTAGTTTAAGCTAACAGTCACCTTTTTGTTGAAAATCAGATGGGATCATGAACGTCCTGAAAATATTTAGAGGGTTTTCTTGAGTTTTTAGACTTTTTTTTAACTGATGAACATTCAGACATACCTCCAGCACGATGTCACTACAATATATGAATAAAATGAGTACAGTATGGATCATTTTTGGTAAGAATACAACACAACACTACACTTTAATCACCCTTCACTAAGGCTTAACTTATAATGAACAATGATTCAGGCTTAGTAGCACTTTAATTAAGTAGTACTAAGCCTGAATCACTAATAATACATTTGTTCATTAGTGAATTGAGTCTATTCATAAGATAATTCATATGTAGTAATTATAAAGTCATATTTCAGTCTTAGCACCAGTTACTTAGCACCTCCTGACCTCAGCAAGCTAAACGTGGCTGTAATGAGCTGTGGCCTTGTATGTGGTGTTACCTGCGAGTACAGAGACTTCGGGCTGTCACACAGAGGAACGCTGGAGCTAATGAGGTCAGACGAGTTAAAAGTGGACGATCGGCAGTTATTATTCCACTTAACCTGAGCTGAAGAGGCTGCACAGCTCCAAGTCTGTGTCAGTGCAGGTTTACTATAGATTAAACACAATGAGATATGTCGACACCATCTGAGCTGCTCTACTGTAGGCCTGACACAATGATATTAATATAGTTTGGCTAAGTCTGTCACAATAACAAAGTTCAAAATCCAATATATCGCTACAGAGAAATATAACAATAAACGACAATACTGAAACTATTTTTGCCACTGACAATAACTGAAAAGCAGGAGAATCCAAACAAAACTATTTTTATGGACAGTATCATTAAAAGGCACAAGATATAAATAAAATAAATAACAGAATAGAGCAGCAGTTGTTCAACCCAAGTTATTTATTCCACCCTCCACAACTTTTATGATATGACAAGGGATATAATAACAACCAAAATATTGTGATATCGTAACATCAAAAATCTCACAATAATATAATTTGTCTTTCTGAATATCTTTCTTAATAATTTAATGTCTTCCACTTTGAATTACTTTGTGTTTTATTGTTATTAACTAGCTAAAAAACAGAGGAACTACATAGACCATGATCCTTTGGTGTTGTCAGTGCAGACTACATGAAAAAATAACTTTTAAGAAGCATTTTAAAATCTTAATTATTCATATTATAACAGTACCAAGGGTTTTTCAGACTTTTCCAACGTATTTAAAAGGAAAAAGTAGCATATTCACAATTTTGTAAACTGTCACAAAATATCTGTACTAATATATACTGTAAATATCAAACTTTGAAATGCATATTGTGAAAATTATATTGTTACATCCCAAATTAAGACTAAAATAACCAAAATCTTTTATTATTGCAAAGAACCATAAATTGATATATTAATTATCATGACAGACTTAATTTTCGCTTATTATTGCGTCATTCTGCTATTCATTTTCTTTCATTTTATGTCTTTTAACAAGCTTTATTATTATTGTGTTGACAGAGGATTGGCTCTAGACCTCTCGATTAAAAAGACTATTTGAAATTATTGCTTAATTTCACAGCAGTATGTCTTCTACTTCTACTTCACTATTTCTTTTGCTACGACTGTACAATTAATATTATTTTCCCCACAGCTTTTATGTGATAAATCTACCATATCACATTGAGTGCTTGTGATCTTGAATTTGCTGTACAGGTTTATTGAAGTTCAGGTGCAGATTAGGGATTATAGAGATTAGAGGTCAGAGTTCACAGATTACGCCCCGCCTCTGCGTTTAATGATCAGAATGGATAACCCCGGTGCTGTGATTGTGATGTCATTGATCGAACCCGAAGGCATTGTGGGTAAAAAGGCTTGAGGAGTGAAACGAACCCGTGGACTCTGTATGGGGCGTGGGAGTGCCGTGTGCAGACCGAGCAAGTTATGGTCCAGTTATTGTCAACACAGCTGCGGGGTTTGTTGTGAGACAGGATTATTGATGCTTTTTCTACGTAATCTTGTTTGGATAAAAGAAAGATGTAAGAAATCGCCAGTGTTTCGTGATCTGTGTTATAATATTGTTTCCACATCACAAACATACCCAGAGTTTTTCACATGTTTAACACACAAACCCTGCATGTTTAGACTGAGTTCTTCACTCAAACAGAAAACACTCAGTTCCACCTTGTGATGTCATGCGGTAATGCATAGAAATGTAACAATAACCAAAATATCGTGATATCGTATCATCACACAATAATCTCACAATAATATCATGGGCCATCACACTAAATCAAATCACAAGTCTATTTGCTTAAATTAATTGCTGTGGTTCAGTAATAGCAAAAAAACCCAAAACAAAACAGAGAGAACTACATAGACCATGATCCTTTGCTGTTTCAGGTCAGACTACATGAAGAAATAACTGCTATTAAGCGATTTTAAATACAATACAATACCAAAGGCTTATCATGGCATTTTAAAAGTAAAAAGTAGCACGTTCACAATTTCGTAAACCTCCACAAAATATTGGAATAAAGTTTGTACTGTGAGATGCAGATGGAGAAAATATAATACCGATCATTCCATCCGTAATATTTAATTGTGACTTGAATTTTGTAATTAAAATGATATGATCATAAACGTTTTACTAAATGACTGGTCAAAGCATTTTAGAATGTCAGCCTTGTTATTATGTATAATATCGTAATGTCATGAGCCTCCCCATCATATCGTGAGCTTTTCCATAATACCGCGATAAATATTGTATTGTGAGTGTGTGTTATACCGTGACGATATCGTATCATGAGACTTGAGAGTAATGCAGGAGGTGCTTCACTGTATTTCACCTTCATTAGAATCATTTAGACGATTTCAGCTTTGGAATTGCTTCTCTGGAACCTCTACTGAACAAAAGATCAAAGGTAGCTCTAAGCTTCAGCTTCATGACATCACAAGGTGGAACAGAGCATTTTGAGCTTTGGAGATGCAGACAGAATAATAACGCAGGATTAATGAATGAAACAAAACACAGCTCCAGGTCTGTTTTTGAGAAGGTAACAACGTTCTAACATGTCTTAAAGCTCAGAGGAGTTCATTTTGTGTAATATAGGACCAAATCTCAGTGTACATAGAGATAGTCAGATGCAGCCTTATAATTAGGACACAACATAGATTTGTTCTGCCAACATCTCTGTCCATAGATTCTTATGGATTTTACATTTAGTCTGACACTCTCGACATTCTCAGTAAAGTATATCTCTCTCTCTCGCTCTCTCTCTGCATCAAACCATTCACCTCCGTCTGCAGTCCCACTTTTTCACACTCTAAATCCGTCGTTTTTCCTGATTTCACGGAGGTGAAGTCCAATGCTCCCAGTCTGATTACTTCCTCTAGCTGTTTCTTTGTGCATCTAATTCAACCACCACTACCCGTTTCTTTCCCCCTCTCTCTCTTTCGCCGTCTCTCACAGCCACTTTTCTACTCTTCTACTTTTTAATATCCCACTCTCTCTTTCTCTTTTTTCTCTCCCACAACCCCTATCCCATTTCTCTCTGTCTGTTACTCTCTGTACCTCTTCATATATCTCATAAATCTATCTCATAACACTCTTCTCTTTCTTCCTCTTGTCTTTCTCCACTTCCCTCTCTCTTGTTCTTTACTTCTGTCTTTCTATCTCTTCATTTCTCTCTCTTTCCCCATCTATCTCTCCTACTCTCTCTGCTCTTTCTCTTTCTTCTCTATCGATATCTCTCTCTTACCCACTCACCCCCTCTGTCTTTATCTCTCTCCCCCTTGTCGTTCTCCATCTCTCTCTTTCTCCATCTCCATCTCCCTCTCTTTCCC
>KN491515.1:5503-20899 GCA_000787155.1 Scartelaos histophorus | reverse complement strand
ATCTAAAAAAACTTTTATTTGCACAGTCATTTGCCCATTGCTGAAGCCTGTGTTTTGTGATTTTGTTGTTGCAGACACTGTCTCTCCAAAGGCAGATGATGGAGAACCTCATCATTGCCAGAGCCAGACAAGACGCTGTATCCTTATGGTTTACAACCTTATGATCATCAAACTCTCTGTCATGGGACTAATCAATATGTAGTAGATTATTTTTGTATATTTATTTGATGTGAGTTCTCCTTAAGCTCTCTCCTGATAGCTTCAAAGAAAAATGGAAGAAAGAAGGCTACGGCTGCAGGAAGAAGCCAACAGGTACAGCATAAATTCAGATGTCCCTTCTTCATTGATTAATTTTGTCAATCATCATTTGTCAATGATTCATTTTGTAATTTTCTGAATCTGAATTTGAATCTGATAAAAGGGAATGCTCAAGCTTCTGGCTATGTAAAAAATGAAGCTCTAACCTTCATATTAATTGGTAAATCAAGCATTCTGAGATCTGTTTGCACTCAAAACAAGAAGAACAAAAATATCAAATTAATATTTTTTTGTGATATTGGCTTCGAGCTCAAAATGGAAATTATATCAATATCTCTCTCCAGCAGCGTTATTTCTCGTCATGTTTACCCCCAAAAATCAAGGTGGGATTTGAAATCTGATTTTCAGCTGTTTATGCTGCAATCAAAGGCCATATACATGAATAGACATGGCTGTAGATGCCACATTCTACAAAGGGAGTTTGCAAGACGACTTTTCTGGCTCCTACTGACCCTGGCTCCCATTGACTTGCATTGGGATATTGTCACCTCTCTCTCTGTAACTGCTGCTGTGAGCCTCGTCATTTTGGTCTTAGAAGATTCATCTTAACCCACTCGACAGGATCCTTGTGGGGTTTACGCTGTTTTGTCAGTCAAAAAAATTCAGAATATGGACCCTGGCTCCATATTCGCTCCTGTAATCGTTAGCATCGCACGCTTCATTTGAGTGGCACTGAATACTATGGGTGATGTCACACTTTGATGTCACTAGTTCACTTTTTTATACAGGTCCAACAGCTCCAACAGGTTCAGAAACATTTAAAACTGGGTATAATTGGGGTATTTTTGTCTCTACAGGGAACAGATAGAATTTTCATAATAATAGTCTGTTATCTTTGTTCAGGAGATTTGCAGCATCTGGGGCCATGACTGCAGAGGAACAGGAGCAGAGGATTCTTTACACCAACGTGCTTGAATATGAACAAGACCATGTAAGTAACCACTGTGATGTGTAAATCTATAATGTATCTGAACCCAAGTATTGCTATACACAAGTTTTCCCTTTTCTTTTAGGACTGGCCAAAATTGTGGAAAGCCAAGATTAAAATGAATCCTGACAATATTAATTTAGTGAGTGAGCTAGTTTCTTACCTGCTCAGGTAAGATTACTGCCTTATAAATGTTTTACCTAATGTAAGATGAGTGACGCATGCAAATAACATGGCCTATTGATCATTCCAGTTCTCTAGTGTGAAAATTGATAATTGGTGATAAAGCTATATATGAAACATTTTGATTAATCTGGTTGTTTTGAATAAAGCATTAATTTCTGAGTTGTTTCTGTCGAGCAAATGAGTGGGAAATCTGATTGAGGAGTAGCCTATAAACAAATATATTTGTGTCTCTTCAGTCAGGCAGACCACCCTGTTCTAAAGCTTCTGAGGAAATATCAGTATCGTATCTACAACAGGCTTTACCCCATCGTCAGTAAAGGTGTGCTCCAGAGTCCTGAAGTGGAGCTCAGAGCATCACTAAGCTCCCAAAACCTGATACAGCCAGGTAGGCTCTTATTTTATATCTTTTTTAATCATGTGTATTAGTTTACTGAGTGCACTGAATATAACTGAGGCTCCCAGACAGAATAATCCAGTATCAAAGTTTCTTTAGCTTTTTACCTGTGTTTGTGATGTACTTTCAGATACCCCAAAGAAGCCAGAGAGGAGAATGAGCAGCGGCATTTGTAGCCATAGTTTTAGCATCGAGCCATCACTGTCACCTTCACACTGTCAGGACCACCATGTTCCCTCGGACTATGTGGAGGAGACTACAGTAGACCGGGAGAACTCCTTTGAGGATCTGGAGCAGTTCCTCTCCCAGCTGGACTGGGTGCCTCCTCAGGACAGCACAGATGACTACAGTTTAAACTCAGAACTTCAGTGTGTTCAGTTAGACCCCAGTGATGTACACTTCAAGGAGATGGAGATGAGGGCTATTAAAGACCATCTCAAGGCCATTGTTAAAGATATCCACATAGCCATTGGTAAGTCATATGTATGGTGTGATCCAGCTCCACTGCTTCCATGTTATTAGTGCGATCTGTGGAGTGGACCCATTGGAGGAAGGGAAATGGTAACACTTTGTGCTTGTATTTTGCAGAGAAGCTCCTGTCGTTGTGTCTGCTCTCCTTTGAGTGTTTGAACACAGCCACCTCCAAGGACCTCTGTCTGGCCTGCATCGAGGAGGCCTTCTTTACTCCGCTTTGGAGTGCCCTGATGGCACTCTTCAGGTAACAAACCCAAGTCTGTCAGGTTGGTTGTAGTTGTCTTATTCTTTGTGACCACCATGTGGCAGTGTTGCTCTCGCTGTTATCAAGAAGTAACTGGACAGCCCTTGTATGACTTTTTTTTTGTTCAGAGACTCTTTTGTTTAATTGTGCTTAAGGAAACTATGGCAGTTTTAGTAAAAATTTCAAAAAGTATTGTCTGGTATATTGGTCAGCCAAGACATATATGAGTAACCTCATTGGACTTTTGAATTGCAATTAATTTTGTTATAATTTTTTTCTTTTGATGTTGTTTTTGTTCCAGGAAGGTGAACAGGGAGAGAGAGCTGGCGTTTGAAGCCAGTGTGAGGGTGTATGGAGATGCTTCACCTGAAGCTATTGGGGTCCCACTGAAACTGTTCCCTCCGAAGGGGAGCACCTTGCTGGGCTTATACCCATATGAGTCTGCGGTGCAAGAGCTTAGACTGCTCATTAAAGACTTCTGCCCTCAGAGGAAACTTGACTGCATTGGTGCGTCCTTAAACTTGACCATGATCTGATTATCATTTGTTTCATGAAGGTAAATATACTGTATCTCACACCACAGTGAAGACATTACGGCTCATTTGTGCCTGTGCAGAAGATTATAGATGTCTACATGAAACAGATTCAACTCCCAAAACTGCAGCCATGTAAGTACATGTCCCACTGCTCAAAACATGTGTGCACTTGTCCCAAAATGTAGCCAGTGCTTAATATGACGAGGGGCCTGGGTAGCTGCTCCGTCACTTCTCATCAGTGCACTGTCAGGCGTACCACAGCGCTGACTGTTGTTGCTTTATTGGCCCCCCCATAGTGTTGCTTCCTGAGCATTTTGAAAGTGGGTCGTGGTGTCTGGTTTTGGAGTGGATCCAATACGCATCAAGGGCTGAGGAGGTCTGTGTAATTGGTGAGGAGTTAAAGAGGGGGACAAAAGCTTTGCATCAGCCCCTAAAAGAGGGCACTTGAGGACAAGGAATAATGACAGGCATGCACACAAAATGTTTTTCAAATATTCTAAACGTAATACTGACATGGCCACAACGTGAAAAATGTATATTTTAAGATATTTTTAATGAGGTATTGCTATACTACAACACAAGTTTACATTCCTCTGAAACAAATACATCCAAATATTTTAGTATAATGTTGAATGTTAGGAGTTATTTCTACTCCTAGTAAAAAGCCACTGGAGGAGAGGATACTGTTACATGTATTGGGCTCAGTTTTGAACTAGAAATCCCCCTTTCTCACGCAATCGAGCATCAGACCGGTCTGCGTGAGAGGTTCATAAACAAACAGTCTACACTGAGACACTGTAATGCACTGATATGTCACAATCGAAGTATACTGACAAAAGTATTCAAATATTCTGGACTAAGTGGGAATGTGGGAGTGGACTCCTCCAGTGTGTCCAAATGCCCTGTTGAAAACCATTTAATCTTAAATGAGGACTGTCATCTCTGTTTCCTTCTATGTCCTTTACAAAAGTTATGTGCTAAAAATACTAAAAAACAGGCATACTAAACTCATGTACACTATGTCCTATAGATGTATAACTCTTATCCACCAGTTTCAGTTGTTCCATGCACCTTCTAGTAAACTGGAATGAATAAAGCCATTCTGGATTGATTGGTATGTGGAAATCCCAGTTTTAATCCAAGTGGGCGGGACAGTGATCTCAGACGGTGTGCGGTCCTGCTCAGTGGTTACTGGAGCCCTCCACACCTTGTAGAATCAGCTAGAGGCTGGTATCCTGTGACATGTATCAGGCTTGTCCGAGGACCAAGGTTCCCATTCTCACGCAAACTCACTCTTGGAGTCGGGTCTGCGTGTAAGGGCTCATAAACAAATGCTCTCTCTCTGCACACCAGGAGAATGCTATCTGTTGTCATCAGGTCAAGCTGCAATTTGTCCTCCCCACAGGCCCTGGCTACAGAGAAAACAGCTTAATCATTCATATCCCCAAACATGCTTATCATTAAGCTGCTGCTTTCCATCAGCTGGTTGTCATTATGTGCCTCACAAATCTGTTAGATATGAAATATAATATTCAAAGAAATGTGTGTTTTTATTAGATGTATTATTCTAGAAAGAGTAGCTTGTTTCCTTGCACGCAGAAACCTTTGTTACTAGGTTTTGGGTGCATCAGATGCTTTTTCTCTTTTTTTTTTTTGATGTGAAATTCATAAGGCTGCAACAATTACTCTGAATAATTACTATTCAGTTTACTAGTCTATTACTAGTAATAGACAATATTTGGATTTTACAAACACTAATGCAACAAAAAGCTGCATTGTTAAATAAAAAATGATCAATAATTCACTTTGCTTCTAAAGGTAAATATTCTTTATCTAGAAGCTGTTCACTGGTTTGTTACTTTGGGGGTTTTTTTTAGTTAAAATGTGTGTATCATCAGTCATTTGGCTAACTGACTCCTAAAATAATTGTTACTTGTAAGTCTTGACCCTGGACTGTGACAACATGAAGTCCTCAAAGGGTATGTATCTTGAGATAGACCTGTCACTATAACAACATTTGAAGCACATTATAATGTATGATGATATTGAATCTTTTTGATGCCACTGACACAAAGCAGGATAATTCAAGTAAACCATTTTAATTTTACCATATCATCAAGACATGGGCTGCAATAAATGATTAAAAAGCAGAATGAAACAATAATTATCCACAGAAGTTATTTATTTTATCCTCTACAGCTCAAATCTTGCATATCTTACATAAAAATAACAAAAATCTCCAAACGAGTGTAAAGACATTGTACACCCTGTAATATGGACCCACATATATATTCCTGCTTTCATATATTGAACAATATATTGAACAATAGGTCAACATAGTATTTATTGTGACAGGCCTATCTTGAGGTTTAAAAATCCTAACTGATTACATCTTTTGTGTTTTTCGTGTTTCAGTGGTGCAGATGACTTGTTGCCGATTCTTTCCTATGTGGCTCTGCGCTCGCAATGTCCTCAGCTGGTCTCTGAATGCGCTGCTCTCGAAGAGTTCATTCATGAAGGGTGAGTCAGCCTAGTAAGGAAATTGACATTAATGCTTTCAACAAGTCTTTTCTAGTGATTTAATTTAAAGGTGCATTGTGTAACTTTTCTGGTGGAGACTCAGTCAAATGCTTTTCTTTATCTCGAATATACCACAGTATCATATTAAACCTTTTTATCTTCATGGAGACCAAACCAAGTTGCCAATCAGATTTGTGGAAAGGCAACCCTGCTCACAATCAGAATTCATGTTTTTCTAGGTATTTTTTAGATATAGAAATACCTATAATTTCATAAATGTAAGGTAGAGCTGTTTAGCATCAGCAATGGCATATCCTTAGAAACAAGCAGGTGACAGACCCCCAACCAAAACCCCCAACCTTTAAATCATTAAACGATGTACCGTAAAATAACATTCCATCTTCAGCTGCTTGTCTGGAGATGGGTAACAGGTAGCAGGCTTGTGCTGTATCCTAAAAATAAATGCAATAAAAATAATATAATACACTCAACATCAATATTAAACAGAGATGTAATGCCGATTTACCTTTGCACAGTGACATTCTTGAATAGAGATGTGTGGCTTGAAGTATGAAGTAGTGCTCGAGAGGTGTACAGTGACACTTTAAATGTTCATTGTAATAGAAAATCTTAAAGCCTTTGTAATATTTTCCTTCAGATACCTGATAGGAGAGGAAGGTTACTGTCTCACGTCCATGCAGAGTGCCCTGTCTTATGTGGAGTCACTACACGCTGGAAAGCCCCACAGCCCACTCACTTAAACAGGTAAACACAAACAACTTCACTAGCTTGGATCATAACCTGAGAATACTGTCAATATAACTTTAAAATGCATGGAGGCCATGATTATGATAGACAAGAAATGTTCACCAAAGTCCCGTTTGGGACTTCTAATGCAGGTCCCCTTACCTTAAAGATGGAAGGGATGAGATGTAGAAAAGAGGGGAGAGTGGGAGGGACACGTAAATAAGTAGAGTGAAAGGAAGGGAGAGGGTGGTATAAATATGTTAGGGGAGGAAGAAGTATGTGAGGTGTAGTCTTGCTTGTAGTCTTGAATATGAACATTTTAAGTGCCAAATGACGAGGCTCACTGTAGCAGTTACAGAGAGAGGGGTGACAATATTTCAAAGTAAAGTCAGCTGAATGGAAGCAGCCCCATGCTCACGTCCTATATGGCGCACGGCAGCTAGTAGGTTAGCTATGTTCTACATGCTGCTGGATAGAACTTTGTCAAGTTCTCCCACTCAGAGCAATGATGATGCTAGTGGACCTGGTCCGTAACTTGTATTGAGCAAATGTAGTTAAGAAACACAGTCAAGTATTTGACCCCAATGTGTACAGCAGACTGAAGTCAGAGCAGCAGCCCTGTTGTTTAGACTGGAGCGATGAGGAGGTGAAGCGGACTGAGAGGGATGAGCCCCTCTCTGAGACGGGACACGATGACACTTTACTTTATAACATGTGACAGCACTAACCGCACTGGCCCAAACTCCACTGACACAATGATTCCACTGGAGTCCAAATGTTTGGAGCGGTCCTCCTCTGAGTCACTGCTATGTCACTCACTAAGTAGAAAAAATAAACAAGTTTAAATATTTGCTCCACAATGAAAAGCTATTTACGAAAAAATAAGTTAACAGTTCTGTAGTGTAGTTAAGGATGTCAAAGTTACTATGCACCTGCCCTGTACAATTAGAATACATTACATTAGTATACATTATTTGTGGCTTCCAATTGTCCTATGGCTATTTTCTGAATTTAGACTTGGACTGCAACAAAGTCACATTGCCTTTTTAAACAACTTTATGACTGGTGAACTGATTTAGTTTATATTTAAAGAGCCCATATTGCACTATTTTCTGATCATCTGATGTTATAATGTTTCCTCACCACCTGGAGTTCTGTTTTGTTTCATTCACACATGTCTGACACACAACTATTGCATATTTAGGATGAGTTATTTTCTAAAACATAAACTCTGTTCCACCTTGTGATGTCATGTGGTAATACAAGCAGTGCTTCACTGTGTTTTTAAACTCCATATATTTTCACTAGAATGGTCTGGATAATTTCAGGCCTGGAATTGCCAACCTCTACTGAACTAAAGGTAAAAGGAACTTCAAAACTATCGCTTCATGACATCACAAGGTGGAACAGATCATTTTGAGCTCTGGAGATGTAGACAGAAGAATAGTCAAAGACTACTTCATTATAGCATGGCCCAAAGCTAATGTCAATTTTGTGTAATACAGGATCTTTTAAGGTTGGTAGACTGAAGAAACCCTCTGTAGATGACAAAGGGAGCCTATGTGAAGACTCAAAATATTAAACATCTTCAGAACCACACAAGGATAAGGAACAGTTGTTTCCAAATGGACTCTGTCAATAACATTTCATTTGCTTTTGTTACTTTGTTTGTGTTAGGGACTGTTGTCACTGTTATAGTTTGTGAAGACATTTCAAGAGGGACATGTGCACCAGGTGATGGTTTGACTCCACTCTCATCACACATGTTGTTAACTGATGCTTTAGCACTTGTTTTTTTGGACTTTATGGGGTGTTTGTGTGGGTGCTGTGTACTGTTGCACTTTAGTTTACACTTTTCATTTATTTTGTTGGAAGATACTTTTAAATATTGATTTCCTGCCATTTCAGTCTTTTTCCACAATGCCACATGGCTGGGAAAATATTCATGCCAAAAATATGAACAATATTTGCACAGACTCTTATAGACATTATTTTCATATTCTCTATAACCTTGATATCAACATGGTTTAATCACTATATGGAAGTAAAGCAGCTTCTTTATTTACTGTGTTATTTTTGTATTAGCAAAGCTTATGCAAATATGTGGATATTTTCTACTATTGTGATTGGGAACAGTCGACTGACTACTTTTTAAATGTTTTCATTATTTACAATGTACAACATTTGAAACACTGATTTCTGTGTTACTTTGAGTGATTTGAGATCTTTTACAATGTATGGCTAAAACAATGATATTGGAACCACATTCAAGAGTCAAGTGCATGTTATTTATAAACAGGCCTTTAAACATAATCTACAGCAGATTTTTCCTCTCAGTGGCCCTCAGTTCCCCATATTAAGGGATAAATGTAGAGAGCTTTGAATCAATAATCCACATATTTCTCATTCAGAAAAATACATCAATATAGTAATTAAACTGCTATTGCTCTTGTATTTATCTGAAAAAGAAATCTTTGCACTTGTCTATGAATGCATGAATATATGAGGGAAGATCTATGCTTATGATTTGAGAAGCTGTCATTTTAAGGATTGTAGAATTTTAAGAACTTGCTCTGAACTCTAAAACTACTAGGCATTTTAAATGTTTATTTACACACTGGAAGTGAATGTAACCTTTAAATCTGTCTTTAAGTATTTAATGTTCTCATTGTCTAAAAGATCTAGTTAGTGCTTACAACAGAACTCAATTTGTAAGAGACTCAACAAATGTGAATTGTTTTATTCAACTGTGAATATATGGCGACTTTTAAAGATGGATTTGCGTGGGTTCTAGGAGGGCTGTCAATAAAACAACTTTAAACTAACATTTATTCATGTTGCTTTTTTATTTCTGTTGAAGGCTTAATTCAGTCCTTTAATGACATATCTATATGCTGTCTCATCATCCACAAGGAGCAGACTGATCAAATACTCTCCCTGTACATGCATTTGTTTGTCTGATGAAGTACTCTGTATTGTAATTGTTGTTTTATCTGGCTTGTCATCAGTCCATTCCTGGAGCAGACAGCAAGTGTTGTTAGACTCAGTAAAACAACTGGAAAGTTGGACATTATGATGGGCACATGGCTCAATATTAATGGAAGTTTGTGGAAAAAACAACAACATGCCAACATGAATCAGCTGTGATGGCAGCAGGACCCTCCTGGGCTGCACAGTCCCTCTCCACTGGTACCATTCTCTCTAACCCATACAACTGTCTGTTTCCAGTTCACTGAGCGATACCCACAGAGTTCCTTGGGTCCATGGACATTGGGTCAATGTTTTCAACGATTTGAAAATTGTATGGTTCATTTTGATGCTCATTAAGAACCAGCATGGGCATATGGAGTGCTATAATGAGCTTTTAAATACAGCACACACAAGAGAGCAGAACAAAAATGAGACTATATATTTGAAATTAGTACGCTCCTTTGGAAACTATTTAGTCTCTAAATAGAGGTGTGTCATTTTGTCAGTTAAGTCTTTCATGAATCTGATCCTTCCCTCAAACTGGCCTCTGTCTTAATCCCTGGATCAAACTCTTAGATAAGTTTTTGATTAGGAAAGCAGCTGTTGTAGCAATTACAGATGTATGAAACTCCATTTACTCTAAACTTGCATTATGAAGCCATCCCCTATTTAAAGGTGCAATATGTAACATGCCCAACTGCCAGCTTGTAAAGAGCTATTTATTTACCTGGAATTTTCTTCATTATAGCATTAAACTTTGCTCTATGGAAATAAGCGGATGATGCCACCAGGGCAAGTTATAGGTCAGATCTGTTATTTGTCTACTTTACCTTACTACAATATTAGTCAACAAAATGGTTAAAGCCATTTTTTGAAGGGATAATAAGTGACAATATAGTAGAAAGCAGGATAGAACTTTGTTTCTGTGGGCCCCATATGCTCCCTGTATGTCGGTCCTCGCTTTCAGCCAAACAAAAGCCAGTTTTCTTTTCCAATTAGACTGAGATGAGTCATCATCTGGAGCCCCCACTCTGTGGTTATGTCAGCGGGTTGCTCTCTTTATGAAAGTTGGGTCAATTCTAATTTGTTCTAATTGAGCCATTGGACAAACAAAAATAAGGCCCTATAGCCAGCCCCTTAATAACACACTGGACTGTGATGAAGCATAGCTTGGACAGGGATAAAGAAACAATGGGTTCTGATGGGCCGATATGACGGGTCTCAAATAACATAATGGGCATCTGACTGTGGGAGCTGGCGGAGAAGGGGCAGGAGGTTGTGCATGGGAGCCATACAATTGTTAATCATAACGCTCACATTTTAATGGAATAGCAGAACTTATTTCAATAATTTTACTATTTTCACAAATTCAAACAATACTTTTTCCATAAATATATTTAAATTACAATATTAATAACCAATATTTCATTAAGTGAACTATGCAACTGTCTAACCTGTAACCTTATGTTGGTGATGAATGCTTGTGGAGGTAAGAAATATCTAACATTTTAAAATGGCATTGAAAGGCTAACCCTAGATATCTTATTTTTATAGTGTAGATCATATACTGGTTATATGAATGTCATTTAAACATTTACCAACATATGCGGCTCACCATAAAAGTGGATGACTACACAAAATGTGACCATTTAATTTCAACACATCAGATACAAAATACAAGGACACAAAATGGTAACAGTAACACAGGTTGCAGAATT
Organism: Scartelaos histophorus; assembly: GCA_000787155.1. NCBI lineage: Eukaryota > Metazoa > Chordata > Actinopteri > Gobiiformes > Gobiidae > Scartelaos > Scartelaos histophorus. Next base: position 9,864 of record KN491515.1, on the reverse strand, counting down.
TGAAAAATGGCTATAACATCAGACAGATGATATAATAGTGCAAAGTTAGGGTTCAAAGTTCACAGTGGATAGGTCTGTGTAATGCAGAGTGCAGGATATATTACAGATCTAAACATGTTGATCCAAGAGGACAGTTTTTAAATCTGCAGGGCTGTTGAAGTTGAAGACAGAGTGAGAAGTGCTGCGTCGCTCCACTAAAGCAGCCACTGCCTCTCCCAGCTCCAGATGGTTCAGGAACCCAGGGGCCAGACGCTCCGAGGTCGCCACGCCTGTATCAATCCTCACCTGCAAAAACAAGCAAATGGGTGGTCTTCAGACTGTAGAATCTGATGAGGGCTTTTTTTTTAGAGTCAGATTTCTCTTTTGATAACATGGTATTTTCATAAGAAATATCAATATAAAATTCACAAATATTTAACCTGATTGTCTGTTTATAATGACTAGACCCAGGAACACAAAGCCAGCAGTATTTATGGTATTTATGGTGGTATAATCCTAAAAGGTCCATGTGCAGTATATGTATAGTATGGTTAGTGGTTTAGTATGGTTAGTTACATTCATGTGGTCACTCAAAAGAACACTGAGGTTATCTGTGCTCGGTATCCTGTTTAATAATGCACTGCCTGGCCCACCTGAGTAAGTTTGCAGGCCACATCGGGGTACTCCTCTCTGAGCACTTGGCAGAAGGCAAGACTGCTCGCTGCCCCCACTGTCAGAAACCCAGTGCCCGGCATCAGCAGCTTCTCCCCAGCCCCACCTACACCAAAAAATAGAATATAACAACATGTGCACATAGAAAGATTTTTCCTTTAAGGTAATGTCCTATCAAATGTAAATGTTCTGTACACTGTATTTTCTTATAATTAGTTTTCTGTTTGTCAAATTCCGATGGGTGATATTCAGAGTCAGGCGTACTAATTTATTTTAATTTAAATCCTGGTTAGAAATCAATTTAAAGTGTGTAGACCAAATTTAAAGGAACCATATGTAATTTTTTTTATTTCATACAATATAAATTCTGAATAGTTAGTGGTTTCCTCATTTATTTTCTGTTGTAGCATTAGATTGCTGTATCTTGTAATTTTCCCTTTACATTTAGACCATAATATAAATATTTATTGGGTAATTTCAATCAGGATAGTGATGAGAAGCAAGTCATTTCACTGTATCCCCAGATTATAATGACTGTATTGAATAAGGGATTTCAACAAATAAATGCTGAATGATGTATGCTGGCTTACCTGTAATAAAGGTGTAAGTGCACGTGGGGTCATCCCGCACCAGGGGATAGAAAGCCTTCCAGGAGACAAATGTGCTGTACAGTAAGCAGTCAATAACCTGAAACAGTCATCAAACCAAATGATAATAAAATATAATATCAGCTATATTATCCCACCTAGTACTTTTATACTTTTAGGCTAGATTGAGCCTAGTGACCCAAGGCAGCAAAGTATTATGACTGCGTGCACACCAGGATGAGCAATGTGATAATAAGAGATTCCCAAATTGAGCAGTGCATGTTTCTATTAAAGTTTGTTTTTCTGTTTTACTTTTCTTCTTTTGAAAAGTCCAAATGTGCATCATACAGTAGAATATATAGTGTGGAGCCTCTTCACTAAAGCAGAGCACACACCCAGTGCAGGTCTTTGAGAGTCTGTGTGTGAGGGGGGCCTCCCTGCCACCAGCTGAAGCCCATAGACGACACCACATCCGTCACCTTCCCTACGGCCTTCAGCAGTTCCTGTTTCACCTGCTCTGCCCCGTCCTCAGACCCTGCAAAAAACATCAAAGAATATTTAAACACACTACAAATTTGATTCAGGTTACATATTTGAGAGAGAAAAAAAAGACTGAACTCACCAATACAAGCTCAAACTATTATTTGACACTGCACTGCATGTTTTTAGAATGACTATGGAGCTCCCTTTCTAATAATCTCAAAATGTCATTATAAAATAGGTCAATTAATTTTACCCATATTGCTAGATCTATGAGGCACCGTCCACCAGCCTCATAGACAGACATGTGGATATCTAGGAAAAGCTGACTTACCCACATTACCAACTATAGTGGTGAGATTATCCTTTGTATTGGGAGAGACAAATGAGCAGAGTCTGTCAAGCCGACTTCTGTCTCTGGAGATAACTGCAACTTTAAAACCTGCACACAGATACATAGAAATCCACACTGATCCCTTTGACATGTAAAACAACAAGACTAATGGGCCTACATTTAATCTGTTTATTAAGGTCATAAGAGGAAGAAGCGTGACACAACAGCAGATGGCAACACAAGATTTAAGGCAACCAAACCACCGGGATTGAGAATGTACACTTATAAACAAGAAAAAAAAAACACTGATAAAACTCCCAAGTGTACAAGCATTAAAAGAGCACCATGTAACTTATTTTGGTGGGGGTCCGTCACCTGCTTTTTTCTGTGGGTATGTCACTGCTCTGCCTGGAATGTCCCACAGTATATTAAAAACAGCCCTTACATTTATTAAATTACAGGTGCTTTTACAGCTCAAAAATGTTGCTCAAAAAACTCCATGAAGATAGAAAGTTTTAATGTCATGTTTATGGCACATTCCAGACAAAGCATCTCCATGGACAAAAGCATTTGACGGACCCTCCATCAGAAAAGTTACTCAATGCACCTGAACTATCTGAAAATATCTGAACTAGCTATTTAACAGGCTTTGTAGTTTAGTACACATTGTGAAATGCTCTGCAATGTTATTTACTTGGTTTACAAATTAATTAAAGGCATGGCAAACTGTGACTAGAGTTCTCTGATTTGCTCTAATAATGACTTAGTATTTCACACACAAATCTAAGTGGCAACAGGTGTATTGTCCAGTAGGATATTTACCTTTGTCCAGCAGCGCTTTGACCACGCCAGAGCCCACATTGCCCGCTCCTCCCAGCACAAGCACCACCCGATCAGAGTTGGACATGCTGCTGGATCCTCAGAGGACTGGAGATGACTGTGCAGGAGGCGCTGCTGATGGAGCGGGCATCACTCCCAGCTTTAATAAGAGAGAGTGCAGGGCCCTGGACCCGCCCTCTGCACCGCGTCACCAAGCCTCGCCTGCTTCACACTTTACAGAACCATGGTAGTAGGTTTCAATCATGAGAACCATGGCAAAAGGAGAAATTCAACTTGACAACTGAACTTAAGTTTATTTAGTCGAATAATACGGTTCGCAGCTCTTCCATGCCAAAACTTCGAAATGTATTCGACCAAATAAACTTTGAATTTCTCCTTTTGCCATTGATTCCATCTGGATGTTTGAGGGATTTTAGACACTTGAGATCCATGTTTTTAATCATGGAAGTAAGTAGCCCTATAGGTTAATAAGAGCCATGTCTCAGTACCGTACCATAGACCTGAGCTACTCCACTCCAAGACAGTTTTGAGATATTTTTGGGAACTTTTCCATTCAGATTTGGTTTTAGAGGAAATATACATATAGCCCACTAAATTCTTGTTGTAATAGTTCTATGTATTTTATTTTATTATTTTTTCCAAAGTTGCCCAGATACAGAACCCAAACCCACGCGATAGGTCCGTGTCGCGTCACGTGACAATGTTTAGGTCGCAGAGCGGAACGAGCCGCTAGCATCAACTGCAGCTAACGCGGCGTGTGCGGCGGACCGGGGACAAATGCACCTGAGTTTATTTTATTCACCATAGTTTAAACGGTAAGCTTTGTTTTGACCATTGACCATCACCATTATGGTATTTTGAAGTAAAAAAGAGAGGGCCTGCCAACCCGATTAAGCATGCAGCAGAGGCGACTCAGTTTTCTCCCATTTTGAGTGAAATTGTTAAAATATTACATTTTCCATACGAAAAAAAAGGATAGACACTGAGGAGACTGTCTTTAAAGTATTGTCTAAGCAGTCCAAGCAATGTATTCCCAACACAAGTTAACCTTATATACGTCTTAACTTAAGGCCAAAGTTTACTTTCTGTTTTAATATGTCACTTCCTGAAGTGTTCGAGTCAGACTAGAAGATCCAAATGGTTACAGTCTTAAAATGTGCTAGTAAGATATTTTTATTTTCTTGCAACCTTAAATTTAATGTAACTATATATACACAATTAGGCCTATACCTAAATGGTAATGTGAAAAAGAAGGAAGGCCTACATTTACAACACAGGTTGTGTTCTGGCAAAACACGCTGATCAGCATTCACTACAATCTCTTCATGTCAGAACCTTGGGGTGAGACAATACATAGACACGTTGGACACATTGGTACATTTTTCTTTTACCCTAATTAAGTGTTATTAAACGGGCTTGTGTTGTTTACAGCAAGTCTTGTGCTCTGCATGTTTATGTTTGGACCTGGA